>WAAE01011966.1:0-53865 GCA_013400495.1 Nicator chloris | reverse complement strand
ATTCCAAGGTCTTAATTCAAAGCCTTCATCTATGTCTATACTTGCATCCACTACCTCTGTAAGATTTTGAGAACTTTCTGTGATTCCATTTCCTACATCTCTCCCTTGTACGATAAAACTTCCTTGATACTTTTGTCCATCATTCATCAAACACGCTGAAGTATACAAGGCACTACTACCAATATCACCACCACCACAATCAATACATACAAACCTGTCTTGCAAAGCTCCCTTAACCAAGGTGCAAAGCTCCATCCTTCAAACAAATTGTCTAACCATGACCCATTGTCTCTTTTAATTTGAGAAGTTAAATCTTATAGATTTTGTGGATGGTTTCAGAGTGATCAGACAGGTTCATACAACACAATCCTTCAAACTCCTCACAACCGTGTCCATGTGCCAGTAAAAGAAAATCAATTGCTGCTCTATTTTGAATGGTAGCATGTCTAACACTGCTGATGTCTGTCAGCATATCACTGATTACTCAGCCAACATCCTACCCGATCTAATTGTTTCAATGCCATTGCTGAGACAAGTTGGGGTAGTAGCAAACCTGCTGAAACCCTTTCCACAGTTTTCCGGGGTCTGAAATCACTCTTACAATTTTCTTTATATTGATGGACAAATCTTTTTGCTCTATGTGTTTCTTAATGACTGTTTTAGCACTAGGTGCTAGCACAGTAAGTTGTCCAATGCTGCATTGACCACCTTCGAGGTATGAGGGAATGCCTTGCCAAGCCCTATACCCACAAATGAACCAACATCCTTTTGGTCATTGCATGGATATTGGTTAACCCTGTAAACTCCACCCCAACTGTCTGAGTAATTACACCAAAAACTCAAGTTTCTGTAAGCAGGACAATTGGAAGCGATCATTCTCTCACCAATTGCTATCTGAAAGCAAAAGACAGAAATCTCTTGTTAAGGAACCAAGAATCTCCAATTCTTGGGGTTCGGAAGGTGCTTTAGGAAGTTCTTTGGTCCAAATATCGCAATCAATTACAGGATTGCTCCTGTTGGCAACCTCACCTGGCTTGCTATTAAGTTGCTTTTTGGTCAAGGGATCATAATACATAGGTATCAGCCAATCTTTTACTGGCACACCAACGAGACAGGTTGAAAAGGCTTTTCTGGGTTCGAATTGGACAGGCATATGGTGTCTGAGCCTGCTGCCTTGGCTAAGGCCACCCAAACATTTGGTTTTGATTGTTCCACAGGCCAGTCTGCACTGCAAGAAGCAAGCAAAGCTAGCCAGCACCAGCATAACACTCGATTTTACTCCATACCTTTCATGAGCTATTTTTTGGCAAAACACTTTCCCAAATATTTCAACTCACAAATTCTGCTTTTGTTCCTTCCCAAAGTTGCTTGGGGACTAAACGACTGTGGTAAGAAGGGGTAACACTTTTCCTGACTCTGTGACATAATACAATGGAAACCACGCTTTTGCCAAAAGAGCTCTATGAAACCAACAATTCACACATTTATCATTGACGTAAAATCAAAGTTTGCAGGTTCCACAGGTGAACAAGGAACATCAGGCGTGACCTGTAGTCTCTTTGTTCAGCTCAGTTCTGCGCGCTTGTTTCTCCACTCTTGGAGTCAACGCATTCTCACGTGTAATATGGTTTGATGTTCGCCGCTGGAACCCACTTAGGTCCTGCACCTGTAGAGACACAAGCATACCCTTTGCCCCAAGTTATTAGTTGGAAAGGACCTTCAATTTGTCCTGTCTCTAATTTCTAACTAAACAGGGATTTTCTTTCGGTTTCACCTGTGTGTTATTTGAAAAATGCCTAAAAATTGGTGGACTGGGTTCTGTAAAAGAGCTGTTCAAAAAGTTAAAGACATATAAAGCTTTGCTCAATCTTATCTGTGGTGTCACCTCTACTCCCCCCTTCTGTTGGTTTAGAATGTGTTTTATCGTGTGGTGTGTCCTTTCAATAATTGCTTGACATGTTGGGGAGTGGGGAACACCAAAGTTGTGGTGAACACCCCAATCCATTAAAAATGTGGCCATTTTGTGGGATGTATATGCAGGGCCATTGTCTGCTTTTACTTCTTGGGGTACACCTAGTGAAGCAAATGCTTGCAAAAAATGTTGACAGGCGTGATTGACTGTTTCTCCTGTGTGGACAGAAGCAAAGACTGCACCTGAGAACGTGTCCACTGACACATGGATGTTTTTAGATATCCCAAAGGAATGGTACATAGTGATGTCTGTTTGCCATAACTGCAGGCTTTGCAAACCTTGTGGGTTAACAACTCCTGTAGAAACAGGGAGTTGGACGAGCTGAAAATTAGGGCAAGTACTAATGACTGCTTTAGCTTGACTTTTGGAAATGTGGAACATCCGCACAAGTGCTCGTGCATTTTGGTGAAAAAATGCATGACTCAGTTTTGCTCGTTCAAAACGGTTTGGCAAAGTGTTTGAAACAACTATTGTCAGTTTATCTGCTCTTGCATTTCCTTCTGCCAGAAATCCTGGAAGCAAGGAATAAGCCCTAACGTGAGAGACGAAATATTGGCGAGTTCTATGTTGCAAAATTGTATGAAAGCTTGAAAGCCAACAATATAGGGTATCATTGCCAAAATCCTTTAAGACTGACCCTTCTATTCTTTTAACTACATTAGCAACATAAACAGAATCTGTAATTAAAATGAAAGGTTCTGGAAAAAGCTGAAAAGCCCTAACCACAGCAGCTAATTCGGCAATCTGAGGAGAGCTCTCTACTGTTTGAATGTCTGATTCCCGCATTTTAGTTGTTTGATTTAACCATACTATTACTGATTTATGTATTTTCCCTGACCCATCAGTGAGGAGAGTTATAGCATTCAAAGGCTCTTCACTTAGCATGAGTTTTTCTCTAAAACTCAATTTTGCTTGCAAAAATTTGTATAATGTATAATTCATTTGGATAATGAATAGAACAAACACCTGAAAAATTTAACAATGCATTTTGCAAGTCATCTGAATTTTGCAATGCCCAATCAAAGTAGTCTTTTTTCAGGGGCAAATAGATAACTACAAAGTTTTGGCCTGCTAAAGTTAACAATCTTTTTCTGGCTCTAAAAAATTATGATTTGTGCTGTCATCTCCATAGTTGTAAAAATTGTCTTTGGGGACCCATAAGGAAGAAAACCCCATTCCATTACTAACAAAGGATCTCTTTCAGAAGGATGCCATTGGAAAATGGAACCATAAAGTTGCAATTTTTCTCCCAAAATTGCAAGGAAGAAGGGCTTTTCTGGAGCACAATGATGGGTTTGTCTCCTTTGGAAAGCTTCTGTGACATTTTCAAGGGCTGCTTGACCTTCAGGTGCTAGAGTTCTAGGAGATTTGATGTCACAGAGTTCTCTTAATAAGTCAAAGAGTGGGGCACGTTCATCATTGGTAATTCCCAAAATATGTCTAACCTAATTAACTTCTCCTAGAAGTTGTTGTAGATCTTGCAAGGTGTTGACACTGGTCTGGAGTTGTATTTTCTGTGGTGTAATTGTTTGTTCGGTCATCCTGCATCCCAGATATTTCCAGGGTGGGATTTCTTGAATTTTGGATGTAGAAATTTCCAGTCCAGCATTTCGAACTTCGGTAACAACACTGTCACAAGTTAGTTCCATTTCTGTCCGTGTTGATGCTGCAATGAGCAAGTCATCCATGTAGTGTAGAATCATAGATCATGGGTGCTCCGGTCGAGCATAGCTTGTGTGACATAATATTGGCAAATTGTAGGACAATTCTTCATCCCTTGAGGTAATGATTTCCAGTGATATCTCCACACAGTGATGGTTCTCCTTGATTGATAGCTGGAATCTGAAAGGTGAACCTCGGGACATCCTGTGGATGAAGTGGTATGTTAAAAAAACAGTCCTTTAAATTGATGATAATGAGAGGATGGTCTCTTGGAATCATGGATAGAGAGGGAAGTCCAGGTTGGAGGGGTCCCATGTCTTCAATCACTTCCTTGATCTTCCTCAGGTTATGAAGCAGTCTCCAGGAGTCAGAAGTCGTCTTGTGGATGATGAACAGTGGTGAATTCCAGGGACTATTCATGGGTGTGATGTGATTTTTTTGTAACTGTTCCTTTACCAAATTTTCAAGGGCACTTAGCTTTTTCTCTGGTAAAGGCCATTGATCAATCCGAATAGGGTTATCATTTTTCCATTACAGCTTTAGAATGGTGGGTTTCGACGTGGTCACCATCACAGACCCACTTCTAGTTTTGCTCCCCATTGGGACAGTACATCTCCCCCCCATACGGTGAGAGGCTTCTGTACAACGAAGGGACGTACTGTCACTGTCTTCCCCTCAGGACCTATAATGGTAATCATGAATTCACTTTGCAGACACACAGTGGCTCCTCCGATCCCTGTGAGGGCACCCATAGGTGATACCAGATTCCAATCACTTGGCCAAAACCTGTGAGAAGTCACAGTGACATCTGCACCAGTGTCCAGCATGCTTGTGATGTAAACTGTTCCACCAAGGTGAGTCAGGGCACAAGTCAACTCTGGTCGGTTACGGCCTACACGTTCCACCCAAAAGTCATCAGAATCAGGGGTAAGGTTCCCAAATGGCACCTCTGGGCACACAACTTGATTAGCTAGAAATGGAGTCTCTTGGTATATATTTTGCTAGGATGTATCCGTAGGTAAAGCAAATGCGATAGCTATAGGTGTTTTTGGTTGAATTACCATAGGAACACTGAATGCAAGAGCTAAAATTACTGGCTCTTCATTACAGTCTGCTGAAACAACAGCTGGAAGGACTGAAAATCCAAAAATTCTGTTGCTGTCCTTGCCTATAATTAAAAAAATCTTGCCATTGTTGGGAAATGCCAGTAATTCCTGTGGGAATACCTTCATAACAAAAGTTCTTTAAAAGGCATAATAATTTTGAAGTTGCCAATTAAAACCTTGCCCCTGGGGGTAGTAAGGTGAGGCCACTTGAGGGATGGATGGGTGGCTGGGGCACAAATAACATCTGATTTGGGTTCCTTCCAGGTAAAGCTAAAGTAACTAAATTTTCTGTCAATTGGGCTGCCACTATTTGTTTTCCCATGTGGTGGCACGTGCTCTTTTTTTGAGTTTAATGGCAGAGGATTACCATCAATGTCAAAGTGAAAATGACAGTGCTTCATAAAATGTTTCCCTTTCCGACATCCAGGGCAAACAGTAGATGGCTTAGCTTGTGCTGCTGTTGCAGGACAATCCTTTTTTATGTGACCAGGCTTTACACAGTTAAAACAAAGCCCTTTGGCAGAGTCCAGTTGCACAGCCACAAGAGTTTTTTCAATAACTTTTGTTTGTGCCTCAAGGACCTCTTTGAGTTTATCTCCGAGCTTTTCTCCTAGCTTATCTCCCAACTTTTCTACCAACAAATCTTGGGATTTTACAATCTGCTCCTCAAGAGCATTAGCTTGTACCTTAGCAAGATTCTGTGGGGTGTTAAGTTTGCTGCAAGCTGAAAGCATTTGAGGGATAGTTGGGGGCTGGTTAGGCAAAGCTAAAATAACTTTCCTGCATTCCTTGTTTGCATTAGTAAAAGCAAGGCTTTTAAGAATGTAGCAGTGAGCCTGCTCATCTGGGCACTGCCTTTCAACACCTTGTGTTAATCGATCTAAAAAAGCACTGTAGGCCTCAGTCTCGCTTTGCATTACTGTGGAGTAAGCATTTGTGTGAGTACCTGCTGGTTCAACAGTGAGCAAGGCTTTTCTTGCGCCATTCTTTATGCCTCTGAGCACAGCCCTAGGCAGTATAACTGCCTGGTCTTTGGGTTTGTCGTTTGCAGCATCTCCAGCTAATTGAGCAACGGTAAAATGAGCATAAGGACCACACACATAATTTTCTATTAACCTGTTGAGAAGCTTCCTCCACTCTGAGTCTCATAAGATGTACTGCAAATTGGATAAACTCATGGAAGCCACGTTGTGGCAATCTGCTGGAAGAAGCTCATAAGAATTAAAAATACTTTTCACCACATTATTAAAATAGGGAGAAGTCAGCCCACTATCCTTTCTGCTTGTCTGAGTTCTTTGATATCGTGATGTGACAGGGTCTCATACTGGGGGTTGCAGTTATTTCTACCATACCTCACAGGCATGGCTGGGAGTCGACCATTTAAAGAGTCAAAACCCTTATCCTGCCTGAAATTCCATCTGATATCAGACCAATTAGTTAAGCGTAGTGAATTAGTTTCTGAATTGGTCCCTGGAGGGTCCCCAGTTTTTGCAAAAACCAAGGGATCCTCTGGGTTAGGCCGGAACAAACCAGAATTCCATGTTAAATTTGTGGGACCAGAGTTAAGCAAGGAAAGAGCACCATCTGAGCTATTTCCGGTGTCTGGTATTTGTGCAGCAAATGCATGCAGTTTCCTAGCTTCCTCTAAACCAGAAACAGTGACAGGCATCTGTGCTGTGAGCACTGGCTGTGTCTGTGCTGTAAGTGCAGCCTGAGGGATTTGGGGTGTGGATGCAGGCTGAAGCATTTGAGCTGTCTGACCAAGGTGTCTGACCTCTCTCTCTCCATTACATAACAAGAACCGGTTGGCATTTCTCGAATATCAGGAAAAGTTTGAAACCTCCCCATATTGTTGCCAGTGGAAACTCCTTCCCCCTCTCTCTGAGACACAGCAGCCTAGGACGTGGTAGTTTCCGTAGGTGGGGGGTGACTTGGTGGCATGGAGCAGGCAGGGCTGGGGCTGCCGTGAGCTGTGGCAAAAGGTAGAGGGGGGTTGCAAAACGGCACGGAGGTATCTGAAAGGTTAGACCTGGTTTGAGCAGCGGAATGAATCGGGAAGCCGAGACAAACAGCGGAAGGATATAGAGGAATGACCAGAGGGTCAGGATGGACAAAAACCCCTCGGGGGGCACTGCACTGGAGGAGCTGAAGCGGCCATGGCGCTGGCTGGGGGAGGCAAGAGGTGAGAGGGGCTGGCCGAGCCGCCCAAAGGGACAGCGGGCACGGGTTCTCCGAGCTGGGACAAGGAGAAAATGAGTGGACCCAGTGGGGAGATAGTGGGGGCAACGAACACATATGTGCTGAGACCAGGCAAGGAGGGTTGGGAAGGGCCAGCAGAGGCAGGGGGAAGGTTGGGGATCCACCCTGGCTGAGTGGAGGGATCGGGAAAGGGGAACCCTGATGCAGAAGCAGTGACACAATCAGTTTGAGACCCGAATATAAGAACAGAGGGACCTGAAACGGGGCCAGGGGCTGGGGCGTGGGGAGGGTCAGAGGGCCACTCTGGGAGATGAAAGGAGCCGTGGACATGGGATGGGATGTGGGGGTGGGATGCCCGCTCTGGGATGCTGGGAGAATCACAGGGTTCCTGTGAGGTGCTGAAGGAGATGCAGAGTTGTTCTGATGCGCGGGGAGAGGCAAGGGGTTGTTCTGACACACAGAGGAGTGTGCGGGGGAGCCACGAAGTCGATTTGGGGCCCAGGGTGGGCCACAGGTTCGGTCTGTTTGCAGATTTCCAGCAATGCCTGGCATACAGGAAATAACTTAGCAACAGTCTCGTCTCTTAACAGAGAGGGTGTTATACAGTTTCCAGTTCACCAGATCCCAGAAATCATAAGCCAAAGCAGACTTTGGGTCTATAGATTGAAAATTCGTATTTACCCAAGTCAGCAAATCTTTCAGTTCATTTTTCTGGATATTTGTACAAGATTTATCTTTTAAGTGTGTCAAGCCAGTCATAAACATCCCATTTATCCTTGGACAAATTTTATCCCATCCCACAGTTCCCCAGACATCCCTCTGTCACCTTACTCTGCCCAAGGTCCAAGAAGGCTGGTGAGGAGAAACTCTTTCCTTGCAAGAGAGAGTCATTTTCTTTTCCACAGCACAGTTTACCTTTTCTGGGGCTTCTAACACAGTTGACCAAACAGTCAACAAAGGATTCTAAAGTAAATCCCTTGCCTCACACAAAGGGCACGATTTGTTGATGTTTTGCACAAACGGGACGGGACTGCCGGGTGACACGTCAGGAGCTTTATTCAGGCATCAGTCTCGGCTACAGGGCAAGATACAGGAGATGGTATGTGCTCTCATCCACCACAGGCAGCCAAAGATCTCTTTGTTACAGGGCATTTTAAAAGTTTTCCACCCAATAGCATATTGCTAAAGCTTACAAACAATTGTTCTGGCCAATCACTAAAAGCACATGTACACCTGCTTCAAACAAGGCTTGCTTGTATGCTTTCTGTTAACAACACACAATACTCCATTATTAAGCTTAAAATCTTCTACTCTCTTGCTAAGCATATTCTTCTGCAATCTTAAGGTCTATCTTAGCCAAGCCTAAAAACTCAAACTATTGTTTCATGTCCTCACTTGCTGTATTTTTGTATCTTCTCTACTTCCAGGCTTTGCAGCAGCAGCTAGCTCTAAGTTCTCTGCTCTTTCTGTTTCTGAGGCCTGCTTTCACAGCTTTTGAAAGTCTTCTTACCTTTACTATTTCCCACAGATGAGAGCACTGGGATATGAAGACCCTAGTTGTGAAGCCCAAACTATGGAGGGATAGTCACACTGCCTGCTCATGAAGCTCTCTGGAGTCCTCTCTGCTGCTTGTGGAAGAAGCTTGTTTTTCTGAGAGATATTCAGAATCTGATTTAGGTACTGTGCAGATCTGGTTTTCTGTTAGGCACGTACCTTGGATGGGTATGATGTGGATGGCCATCTACATGGTAGTTTTCAGATGCCATTTATTGTAGAAACATCTACAATAATGAACCAATGAACCACTGTTCCCTGGCCTTCCAAATTCCAAATACCTGTAGTCTCCATTACCAGCTCTGAAATACACTGAGAGATGCGCTTTTTTTTTTTTTTTTGTCACAGGTCAAAGTTTCTCAACCTCTAACCTATGATTATTAACCTCTAATTCCTCTTAGCCTGTCCATGACTCCCCATCTCCCAGCACTGTTATGTAGCAAAACTGTGACAAAATTTAGGGATGGCAATGCTGTTTTTTGCATCTTGAGCCCAGTCATGTTTCCCTGTCCATGGGAAACATTTGGGCATGGAAATTGGCTGGTGGTGAAAAATAGAAGGAAAGAAACTTCAGCAACCTGTGGTCTGCAATGCTGCCTGACTCAAGTCCTGCAGCCTGGAGTGGTATGCTCTGAGCCAGGCTGGCTTCTCTGAGATGGTGTCAAGTACTTCCATTCAGGTTCCAATTTCATTTTCCTGCAACATGTCTGCAAAAAAATGGGTTATTTCATTAGCTTGCCTGTGTGCAGATGGGTGGGATTTTAAATTTAGTGGTCCTCAAAGACCTGAAATTGAAGCTCTTGAGGAGTTAAAGCTGAGTTTCCACTCATGTTAAAGTCTTGGTTTAAACAAGGCTCCTTAAAACCTGCATTTGCTAATTCACATTGGCAAATGTGAGTAACAAAAATTCCTTTGTCCCCTCCTTCCCTTGGAGGGGAACAGGCAGAGGAAACCACCTAATGAGTATTGTATTTGTCTGTTTTGATCCTTGCTGAAGTGTTGGAGCACGTTGAGCTCTGAAGTTCAGCAAACCTGGTAATTGACACAAGATGGCAGTGTGGAAGTGCACCTTGCGCATTAAAAATCCCTTTCCATGATTGTAATCTCCTATAAAAGAGGTTGTGTTTGCTAAATGATGCTAAAGTTGTGATGTAAGAGAACTTTGTCTTAAGCTTGGCTCTTTCTCCCCACCTGGGATCATGGAGGTGTGATGTGCAACTGAATCTGAGACATCTTCTTAGGTTGTGTTTGTTGGGTTTTTTTCCCATTTCATTAATTAGCTGCTGCTTAAAGCAGTACAAGGTAGGGGTAGTGATAAAGAGAAAAATTCCTGTGGAGAAAAATGAATTTCTAGTGGAGGTTTTTGCTGTATTTTGTTGGATTATTTTTTAAGGTACTGTTCAAGGAAGAACCATCAATTGCCCTCCCTCAGTTCATCAGCTGCAGAATGCTGGTTAAGGTTGCGGCCCTCAAATGCATGGGTCTACAGGAGAGCTGGGTCTCTGCACTGCTGCTAAACTCTGAGTACATTTAGGGCTGTGTGCTCTTTTCAATACTCCCAGGTGCAGGGTGCTGCTTGGGGTGTTGTTGTCTGGGACATCTACACTGGGCTGATCTGGATATGGTGCAAGCCTGGGAGATACTCATGCAGCTGCCAGGGCAGGTTTTGCAGAATGCTGTAGTATTGTTGAGAGGGCAGCAGAGATTTATGAGTAAACAACTGAATGAATATCAGCTCCTTACAGCTCCTCCAGTGGTTTAAAGGTGTGATTCCATGGGCTGGTGAGAACATGTCCACTGTTAGGTGAGGTGCTTGGCTATCTAAGCTTCACTGACCTCAACAGACATGCAGACCGTGGTTCGCATGTAGACACCTGCATTGTTGCACACCTGTTTACTTAATGCTTATTTGGCTTAAAAAAAAAAAAATCCAGAATTATCTGAAAATCTCTTGATTTAGCTAAATCTCCCCTCTCTTTAGGCTTGCAGGCTGTCCGCTAACTAACTGCAGTGTATGTTTGAATACAGCTTTAGAACTGGGTGGTCTATGGATAATAGCTCTGCCACAGGTCAAGGTTTAAACAGAGTGGCACTTCAAAAATGGAAAATGTTTACACTGTGGTTTTTGTCTAACACATAAGAACAAATTAAGCATCTTGGAGTACTGGTTCAAGGTACTGCATATGTTCTTAGTTTTTATGAGGGCGTTTTTATAGCAGGAGATTTGTCAGAAATTTCATGAATTACCTATGAGCTCAGCTGTTCCGGCAAGCGGTCACACCACAGGCAATTCTGATTAGTGGCAGGATTTATGCAACAAAGCCCATTTTTAGAGCCTGATGTCTGAGTTTGAAGTTCACACTGACACCAGAAATGGTCAGAGCCAGTCTCGTTATTTTCAGTAAAATACTTTTCAGGTGAATCCCAAGGAAGAGTTCAAGTGATAAGTTCAACATTTGCCTTAGGTAATAGCTGTTGTTTCATGGCCTAACCTTGTCACTTATGGAGGGGGAAAGTGTTTGAAATCTGACAATGTGAGCTCAGTGTGAAAAGCGGTATGCTTGCAGCAGTGTTCTAAATTCCAACCAACCATTTGTAATGGATTAGCAAAACCTGTGCCATGGCTGTAATGGAAGGGTTATTAGCAGCAGGCATAATTACATAAGAGAGCAGCTTCATGCTGGAAGCACTTTAGTGTTACAGGATTCGGGATGGCAGGGAAAAAAGAACAACACAGTCTCCAGTCTCAAAGACAAAGGAGAACAACCTTTATTTTCCACCATCCTTTTTATAGACAGTTCTGAGAGAAGAGACATGATTGGACACTCAGAACAATGCCCCTTGAATATTTTTACAAGTAAACAAGTTAGAAAAACAACACCTGTGGAGACTGTTTCTCTCCTCCAAGGACAGTTTTGAATCCTCCTCACAAAAGCCAAGGCCAGTGTGGGAAAGCCACCTGTTCCAATTTCACACAGACTCTGCTGCTTCTGCCTGATCTCTCGCATTCAGCATCCACACTAGCATTTTCATTTTAGCTCCATGCTTCTTGGTAGTTAGGGGGACCAACATAAAGCAACATATGAAGATGATGTAAAATGCTTCCTCTCAAAAGGTATGTTCTAGGGTGAGCAGTAGGGCATCAGTTTATTAAAGATGGAGAATTTTTTTAATTGCTTCAACCAACTTGAAACAAACTTGCAAGTTCAGTACTTGTTGTAGGCAACAAATGCTCCAAAGACCTGCCTCATTGTGCGATGGGAATTACTGGGTTCTCCTTAACAGTTGACATTGTATAAAGAACCAAAACACATTCTAAAACAAGGGTGTATGTACTTACGGTTTCTCTTTATTTTTCACAACAGAAGAAAGAAAAAGCTCAGGCCATCAACTGGGCAGTTCATGAACACAACCCTGTGAGAGCTGCCTGTGTTTGGCACAGTGTTCCCTCCTAAATGGCCTTCTGCAAGTACCTGGGCCAGAGCAAATCTTTCTGATTCCCTGAACTGGAATTTGCTCTTGTCCTCACACACTCAACCAGATGTGCCATTTATTGCTGCTTCAATTGTGTACGGCCCTTCTGTGCTGGAAATTCACAGATTTCAGGGTCAGACCAGGCTACTGCGATATTTGGTCCACCTGTATCACTACAAAGATCAGAATCTCTCATCCAACAATTCCCATATTGAACACACAACTGTGTGAACAGTGGTGTTCTTTGCTGGAAAGAAGCTCTGTGTAGATCTGAACTATGCAAATGATGAAAAGTCTACCACGTCAACATAAATTGTTCCAGTGGTTAATTAGCCCTCTTAAAAATTTTAATTTTATTTTTACTTATTTTAGTGAGCTTTCTAGCTTATGATTGTATTTTTGTTCATTTAAGTTGATTTAGACTTCTAGAGCTAGATTAATTCTCCTTGTTCTTTCTTAGATTGTACATACATCCTTTTTTTGTTGTTTTTGTTGGTTTTTTGGTTTGTTTTGTTTCTCATACCTGTACGCAAAGCCTTATTGCTCACATTAAACACAAAATGCAAGATAACCTCCATGGGTGGACATGGTGGATTGAAAGACCTTCTCTCAGTGAGCTGCAACACAAAACTTTCCCAGGGGAAAATTTAGAACACAGGAGAAATAATCCTGAAGAGCATTAAAAAATCTGAGGCTGTATAAGGATTTGTTTGCATAAGGCAAATATTCAGATAAGAGCTAATGTCCATATAAGGGAATTTTGCTGCATAGCTTTTCTGGAATAATTACTAAGGTTTTGGGTTGCCTTTGTCGGAATGACCGTGCCCAAAGTCCTGTATGGTTCTGCTAAATTTCCTGTCTTGAGGAAGCATCTGTAAGAGGTTTCCATGCTGATGTGTCTCAACAGACAAGGAAACAAGATGACTTTCCATTTTTATTTCTCAGCATGAAGTGTCAGCTACAAAAAATACAATTAGCTCCTGCTATGCTTGGCAGATATTGATGTGAGGTGTCCGGCTTGTGGCCTTTCATCAAACTCTAGCTCTGCAAAGATAATAACTGCTGTCTTTTGATGCCCATGTAAACAAGATTCCTGGAGAGAAACTCTAATTTTACTTTCATGTGATACTTTAAATAAAATTAGTTCCTGCTGAGGTAACTATCTATGAGACATATGTGCTGCACCTTGCTACTAAAGCCAGGGGTTACACCAGCATGCTCCTGTCTGCATACATCAAAAGAAAATCCCAAGACAGTTTAGGAAAAGCCCCACTGCAATGGAGGAAGTTGGTAAACAAGCAGCCTTCCTCCAGGCACAGCTCTTGTCTGTGAATAAACCACAGCCATCAAGCACAGTGCACTGCAGAATGGCAGTCACAAGTTGTGCTATTCACAATACTCTGTGCAAAATGCATATTGCAAATGTGCATATATTTCTATCAACAGTTTCAATGTATACAAGTACTTTTGGATCTCAGCAAGTAAACAGAAAAGTGTCAAATCACTTCTCTTCTCTTTGCTATTGAAATAATTGGATGGTTTTGGCTTTTTACTGGTGGACTCAGTGTTCTTTGGAGCGTTCTGTGGCCTGTGATAATTCATGGCACATCTAGGACCTGCTAAACCCAGTGTTTTGTGTTCTCTCTTCCTCAGTACTGTGTCAACTCAGCCATAAAGGAGAGGTAATTCTGAACTGAAGGTTGCCCCTGTCAATGTACAAACATATTTAGGTTGTTCAGACCTTCTGTGTTACACCAACCACCTTGGTTTCACCATCACCTAACCATTTCCAGTTCACCTGCTTCTTCTAATGATGTTGTGCTAAATGGAAAACAAAAAGTGGGCTCATAAACTCCAGTTTGTACTGAAAATATGGGTAGATGGTAAGCAGGGAGCCATATACAAGCTGCACTGTCCATTTAGCACTATTACACTTTGTAGCTACATAGCGTTACCACGTAGCATACTTCTGGTATCATATACACTGAATGTACTCTTCAATCCTATTTCTCTGTAACTTGTATTTGACTTGAAGCCGAGAAAGCTGCCTATTCAGAAAAACTATTTATATAATCTTTTAATCCTCATGTCTTTGCCAGATCATGAGTTGTTCATAAATCTGGATTGCCTAGAAAGTGACAACTGAAAGTGCTGACTTTGTTAAGCTTGTTAAACCAAAGTATCCCTTCACCCAGCACTAGAGAGCATTTGAATTATTCCCTTCAGTTTATCAAGGCTATGATCTTTGAAATATGTCCATAAAAGTATCAAGAGTTGTAGAATCCCAGAAGATACAGGGCTAATGTATATGTCTTAATAGCAATAGCTGATGTCTGTGGAGCCAACCAAGGACTGTTAGTAATAACCTGCTGTGAGAAAGAACAAAATGTGTCTGGGGAAGGGGGCAATGCAGAGGTAGTGCAGCACTTTGCAGGATAAAATCCTTGTCCTAGTTCCTGAAGATAAGCACAACAGAGTACAGTGCAAGTGCAGGAACGAGAAGTGGACATGGACTGTAGGGAGGGATCAAGACCACCAAAGAACCCTGAAGCCCTTTTGCCCATTTCCGGAGGAAAGGGCTATCCATAATACGTAATTTGCATAGAAAGTGAGAAAGCTGTCTTCAGGGCAGGGATCTCTATCTATAAAAAGATATCCCCACCAAACCCAGGCAGCATCCCCAGGACCCTGGACATCCCATCAGCTGGACTGATACTGAAATCAAGACTGGTTCACTCTCCTCCTCCTCTCCTTTCTTTCCTCTCTCTTCCTTATCTTACCCATTTATCCAAAACACACTGCTGTGTTCTTATACAACAGGTCAGAGACTAACATACCAATTTCCATGCCAAGTGTGTAATTTACTAATAAAACTGAGTCTTTGCAGACCCTCTGACTTTAGTCATTCTTTTTGACCATAGGCATCTAGGAATCTTGGGTGCCCCTTTCCCCATAAGGCTGGGACATCACGACAGACAAGGGCAAAAATGCTCCTTGGTCAGTCCCTCAAGAAGCAGATATTTACACTCACTGGTTTTTGCAATTAAAGTATTATTTTTTTTCTCTCGTCAGTCCTGCTTCACTGTGTGGTTTTTTTTTTTTCCCCACGATAACAACAATGGTTGTTATCAATTACTTGAATTAATATTCAACTATTCAGCAAGTGCATTTATCTTCTGATCAGGCTCGATGCTGATGCAGCAAAACAGGCATGTTTGTAATCCTGTTCTCTTGCATGTAGATCTACTGCAACTCTGATTCCCACAGAGCCTCGTTGGTTTCCTGCAGAGCACTCAGTGAACGTGAGCCTGGGAGTCGGCTGCCTGCCTCTCACCTCCCATGGTGGAACAGGCTCTTTGCAACACCACCGCTGTTCTCCAGCGTGGGAAAAAGGTTTCCCTGTGCAGCCCACGGGTGTGTTCTGCTGTTCGATAAACTCCAGTGGCTTGTGTGAATGGAGAGCCTGCACTGCTGGAGATTTACTTCACTGCTGTCCAGATAGAGCAGGAGTATGGCTGAGATCAGCAAGACTGATTAGTGAGCTTGCAAAGTGATAGCCTTGGCTGAGCTGGATACAATAAAGGCTATGCTGCCATAGAACGTCAAAAAGATTAGCAGAACTGCACTGGTTTACCTCAGCTGGGAATGACGTGCATGGTACAGCTTAAATTGCAACTACTTTGGTGTTCTGGTCTATAAGTTTTTGCATGGATGCTAGAGAGGTCTTGTACAGGTATCAGCAGAGGTTTCTCTGGAAGGTTGGGAGAGAAGCTGGAGGTTCAAGACAGTGATGAAAACAATGTGCTGTAATGCTGGGAAGATGTTCAGTGCTCTTGTATTTTCTTGGACTAGAAATTTTCTTTGTGATGTTCCTGAAGCCTCTGATTTCAAACTAAGTAAATGGTAGTTTTTATAAACCCAGTGACTTTTTTTCTTCTTAAGAAAAAATGAGACCAAAAGAAATAGTTTTTTAAAAATTAACTTCTTTTCAGCTAATAGAGTGTCAAGAGTATTTGATTGACCCTGAGATTAGCTTAGCTGGTTAGAGCCCAGTGCTAGTAATGTCAAGGTTTGGGTTCAATCCCTGTGTGGGCCATGCACACCCTTGTGGAACCCTTCCACCACAGAATATATTCTGTGATAGATGATTACTTCTCCAAAAGGTATGCTGAGGTTGAATTCTTTCTTAAATTATAAAATTAATTTCAAGCAATCCGCTGGTCCTGGACTCTTAAGTGATGGGTTTCTGATCCCACACTACTTTTAAAAAGAGGCTGCGAGTAGTATTTTCTAATTTTTCTAGTTGGGTGTTTGTAAAATGGATACGTGCAGCTCTACTGATTAATTATTTTCCACATGAAGACTTAAGTTTGAATTTTCCACATGAAGACTTAAGTTTGAATTTTCCACATGTATTTGTAGCACCCATGAGCTTCCGTGTTCAGCCTAGCAGCCTGTGAGGAGAATGCTTAGCAGGATGACACATGTTTTGGTTTTGGTTTACAACTAAGTTCGACCAAAACCTGAACTTTTTTGTCTTTAGCACTCAGTTTGTCTGTGTGGAAGATACTCACTTCCACACAGATAGGGATGGGGAGGTTGCACTGCAATAGATCATCTCCACCAGTCCTAAAAGGTTTAGGGAGTCAAACTTCTTTCCAGACAAATCCCTCTATAATTAAGCCAGATTAAAAGGACTAGTGTTTTTTCTCTGCCTATGTACTAAGTTCTGAACCTCTGAGACATGTTTCAACACTTGGAATGGGTAGAAAGTAGCCTTCATTTGCCAGATTTTCAAGACTGGGCAACAAGATTGGGCAAATAACCATCAGTGCAAATAAATTCTGGACAAGTTTTGTGTCCTCTGGCATCGGAGTATGAACTTTCTTCATTCTGCTGATATGGGATTTTCCCTGTGGGTTGCATTGGGCAGAATTTGATATGTTTACCCAGTTGCCTTTTGACTGGAACAGCACTCTCCTGTGCACTTTCTTCACTGGTGGTTCTGGCCCGGAGGTTGGACAGTCCGTATACCATGGCTATTGGTTTTACTTTCTCCATGCTCACATTCCAGCACTGAAGTCAGATTTTTGTACTCCTGACAAGTGAGATGGGAAGAAAACTGATGTTCAGCCTCCATCAGCCTTTTCCTGTAATGTCAGTAATTAATGGCAGTGTTTCACTTGCCAAGGAGCAAGCCTTGGGCTTGTTTGCAGCCATGCTGGAGAGTGAAATGTGGCAGTCTCCTCACTTTCCTACTGCACTGTCAGGCTGGCTCAGTGACTATTTACTGCCAGTCATGTTGCTGGCAGAGGTAGTGATGTCTCTTTGCCAGCTAGCCCACAAATGACTTGGTACTTATCACTACTTCCCTTCCGCCCTGCCTCAGCAACAGCTTGCCGATTCAGACCGGGGTTGGGTCCCTTTGCTGTGTTCGCCGTGCTGAGGGGAACTCTTCCCCACTGACCTTATAATTAAGTCAAATTGTAGGTTTTGTAAATCACTGGCTTTAAAAGCAAAGAATTTTTGGCTTTTCCTGATTTCCACGGGCTGTGTGGTCTACACCATGCAAAGGAAGTTCTTCATTTTCAACAACATCCACTTCTGGTGTCAGAGACTTCCAGGGGGCAGTTAGACTAAGTTGGAGTAAAGGAAGTACAAACACACACCTGTTTAAACTTCAAGTGGATAGATTTAGATAGGATCTTTATTGTGAGGGCAATGCTGCCCTGGAACAGGTTGCCCAGAGAAGCTGTGAATGCCCCATACTTGGAAGTGTTCAAGGCCAGATTGGATGAGTCCCTGAGCAGCCTGGTCCAGTGGGTGGCACCCCTGCCCATGGCAGGGGAGTTGGAGCTAAATAATCTTTGAAGTCCCTTCCAACCCAAACCATTGCAAGACTCTATGAACTACTTAGCAGAACTGTTCATCCCTTTCATTCACTCAACCCTAACCCTAGCTGTAACCCTAACCCTAGCTCAGACTCTAATGGCAGCTTGGCACTGTGGCAGAGAGCCTCCTTGCCATAGGTGGCACAGCTTAAAAAGTGGGGAGTTGGCAATACTGGCACCTTGCTCTGATGCCCTTGCACTGCCTGTTAGAGTGCCAGTGTCCCAGGAGGTGTAAGCTTTGCAGGTCTCTGAACCCTAAGGGCAGCTTGTGGCTGCTGCTGCTGAGATCCCCATCACCATGGCTGGCCTGGACTCAATAAGTGTAGATTTTCTCCCAAGTTTCATATTTAAGCTCTCTGTTTGGCTTTACATTCCTTGTGGCATTTGAGGCAATGCCTCAGGCTTTGCAGACATGTGGAATGCTTAAAGAGTTAGAAATGCCTTTTAATTAATTTTTAATATTTTTTTAAATTTAAAAGAGGAAGGGGAGAATAAACACAGAAAGGCAGTACTAAAAAGGTGAAATCCTCATTCTCCTCTTAGTTAGCTTCAGCTGGTGTTATGTTTTAGAATTTCAATTGATTCAGCCTTTCTAGTTCCATTAAGATCTGGCTTTCATACTCAGCTTTTTTCTTCTATGGGTGCTATCAAACTTAGAGTAGTTTTGCCCTGGTGTGTTCTGGTCTGATCTGAAACTCAAAACTCGTGGCTAATAAATCCCAGCCCAGAGTGGCTCACAGAGTGTACTGGCCACTTACAGAAATAGTTAATATTAAAATAATTTTACAACACTGCGTTGATTAACAAAAACTGAGAATTTTTTTTTTACATAGCATCACCTTTTCTTTACCCTCAAAAATCTTGTCAGCCAGCATGAGTTTCCCCTGTTCTGGTTAAACTCGTTAAAACCATTCAATGAAAGGTCATGTTCTCTTCCATAAATCCGATTTAAATATGTTTAGTGAACAAGCTTAAAGATTGTTTTTTAAAACTGCAACACTTAATCACCATTTTATGCTGAGAAATGGTAGTGGAGTTAATGATCATTTCAGTGTAATATTCAGTTATGTGGACATACCAATTTCTCTTTTATTTGCTACCAGTGCAATTGGAGTTTTGTTTTCCTTTTAGATTGAATTCAAGTAATCATCAACTGAATTTTCTTTGCACTTAGAATATACACTTAGAATACTAATAAAGGGAAGGGAAACAAACTAAGTCTTCTAACTTATATTCAAAATGCAACTTGTAGCTCTTATGTGGTTGCTATAATAAAAACAGATGCCATATGAGGCTGTCCAGCTGTCACATATTTTTTGTTAATAATTCAAAATACTCTATGAATGCCTTAATATACTTGCTTTTTTTGAGGCATGAGGAAGTGAGGAGCTGCTGTTTAGTAGGATCAGAATTAACTTCTTCCTTTCCTTGATGGTTTCTGAGGCACATTAGTTTGGCTACAGCTACTGGCATTGAGTAGAGTCTGCTGGTCCTTTTAAAGGCATTTGTATATTTTGCAGGTCTGAGGTTTATCTGCTTTGATCACTCACAGGATTGACTGGATTGCCACTCTTGGAACTGGGACAGAGCCCTTCCCAGGCAGGATGCCTGGGGTTTTGCCCACGTGTGGGATCCACTAGAAGAGAAAGGGAACTTTACAAGGCAAATCCTTTGTCCCGAGCTGGGTTAAGGACTGCGGCAATTCTCTTGATCTTTTCTGATATATTTCTATGGCATGTTACCTAAATTCAGCTTCTGGCTGAATTTGGGTGTTAGATACCTACACAGTAGCTCTTTTTCACTTTGTTTCACTTTTTCTGTCTAGCTGAGACCTACGTCTTGCTGCCCCTCCCTGTAATGCAGTTTGCAGTTTGCTGCCCTCTCTGTAATGCAGTTGACTTGAGTTTCTATGAGCAGTCGGTCATAATTGCCCCAACCACCTGAGGCCACCTGAATATCCCTCCAAAATGTGAAATATCGCACTCAGATTTAATTTGTTTAAATTAAAACTCTAAAACGCTCTACTTTGTTTTCCAGTTCATTAAATACCTTACGCCAAAATAGTCTGAAAAGGAAATTCTGTGACATCCATGAGTAGCCTCTTATTACAGTTCTTCCAGTCTTTCAGTTCATAGCATAGAAAGCCAATAGGACATATTTTTTCAGATATGATGGGAAGATGCAGTATTTAGAGTTTTAGTAAAACACAACATTGTATGAAGCCTATATTCCCTCTACCTGCTTTCTAATGGTCACTTCTATCTCTGTGTACATCAGATTTATTGTTTTCTTTTCAAAATATACTGAAGTGGCAAATTAATTGAGCTATAAGCCCGTGAAGTCTATATATGTCCGTAAATATAGTCTTTTTAATTTTTCCTGTGCCATATTAATTACATGCCTGGGTCCAATCATCAGCTTGTTTCCTGACATATTTAAAAGTGGAGGGCATCTCAACTTTAGGGAATTATCCTAATAATTCAAGTTTAATTATTTTCTCTGTTAGAGATAATTGACAATGAACATATATTAAAAATAAAATACTTGTTCTTATATTTTATAATTTGCTGATTAAATTGGGCAGTTAAAATAATGAAGACTTTTTTTAGTCAGTCTGTGAAATTAATTCTTCAAGTATTTTGTCATGGAAACAATTTAAATGCTGTTTCCCAAAAAATTTACACTTGCCAAATTGTTGCGTGCACATCACAGAGAGAGAAGCTGGGAGTTCAATACTATAAACAAAAACAATTTCCTGTTCCCTGTTATCCCACATTAAAGGGCAGCAGCTTCCGCTTAAAATGAATCTACTTTTTGTTTTTTTCATACACAAAAACTGATGGATGCAGACTTGTCAGAAAGGATCTGGTCTTTCATTAGTTTCAACACACAGAGATTTTGGAAGGACACTCTTGATGATTTTCCAAAAGCATCTTTTTCTTTAACAGTTTGATGTGAAACCAGAAATCAGCCCAAATGCTGCTGTTTTATGCTCTTTTATCAGCAGCATATTAAGTCATCCATGAGCTTTTTGTCAAATTTTGCAATTTTATGTAAGAATCCCTCCATTTCAATTTTTAACTTGCCTATTGTTCGATGATGCATCTGATATTCACTAAGATTCCTTGTATTTCTTTTGAAGCAGCTGACCTACTCTTCCCTCTTCATCCTGACAGCTATTATAAAAACAACTACTGAGCAATAGGATGCTTTTTTAAAATTTTGCTGGTTGACTTTCAGGCAAAGTAAACATCTGTGTCACCCAAGTTTATCACGGAGCATCTCACTATGTCTTGTGGAGGAGTTGCACCTGTGGAAAGACCAGATGATTTCTTTAGGATGTGTAACAACTGTGCAGATAACATATGGATTTGTGCCCTCGGATGTTACCAGGCTTTCTTTTATCCTGGAGCTGTACTTAGGAAAAGATAACAATAATGCTTAGGTATGGACTCCTCCTGTAAATGGGAATAGTTCATCCATGTCAAAAACTTCTTTGCTGTGGGGGTGACAGAGAAATGGAACAGATGGTCCAGCGAGGTTGTGGAGTCTCCTTCTGTGGAAATATTCAGAAGCAATCTGGACACAATCCTGAGTAAGGTAGTCTACTGGTCCCTCTTTGAGCAGGGAGGTTGGGCTAGGCTGGTTGGATCTTCACTAGTCCTTTCCAATCTTACCCATTCTGTGGTTCTGTGAGCTATCTGAAGTGCCTTTCTCAAAATACTCAGTGCTTAAATGGCTCGATATTATTCTCTGTAATAATAATAGTTGGAGGTTAAACCCGCATGACAGTCCTTCTGGAGAAGAAATGCATGGCTCCAGTGAAATGTTTAGTGAATAAAGAAAGAATGTTATAAAGTGTCTCTAGCCTAAATCTCCAGGTCAGCCTCTCTGCTGGCAGATATCTGACAGCTCTTTGGAAAGTCTGATGCTGAAGATACCCCAGCAATCAGATTTCAGTGGGTTGCAGCTGTTGTGCACAGATTCAGGTGTGCTGTGCTGAATGGAGACTTAGAAAATGACAGTCACAGAGTTTTCATGGGTGCAGGAGGAAACCTCTCAGAGGGACCAGAATGGAGAAAACTAATTTCTTCATTACCAAAAAAGAAGAAAATAAAGCTGCTAGTTTGTTTGCTGCCATATGCCTTTTTTTTTTTTGACTAATCTATCCACTAAACACAACTGCATTTTCATGGCATGTTTCCACCTGCAGTGCAGGCCCACATGCATCTTTGCTGTGCAAATCCAGACATTCCTGGGTACAGTACTACTGCCAACATGCCCTTGAAAAGATGGTTGACTGCAACAAAGAAAAGTTCTGCAAGCGCACAGTCATTTAGTTCAGCTAACCTCTGTCATAGCCCCTTGCTGCTGCCTGGTTCACTTCATATAAAGGTGAGTTACAGCAATAACTTGAAGAAGCACATGCTGTCATGACTGATATCCACCCAAACAGCTGACTGTTTACTTTTGAAGTAAATTCTCTGTTCACAAAGCCATTATCTTACTAAGTAAATCACATCTTGGCTGATCACTCTGTTGATATGGTTTTGTGGTTTGTTGTGCAGAGTGATCCAGAAGTTTGATAATTGTTTTTTTCTTTTCTATTTAAAGGTTTTATTTAAAGCTCATTGCCACATAGTTCTTTGTAGATCTTGCAAATAACAAAGTAATGATCATCACAATGAAAAAAAAAAATTAAGGTGTGAAAATACATTACAGGATAGCCACAATAGAAAACATATTGTCTGAGGGAAAGAGAAGGGAAAACATGTTTGTAATTACGAAAATTCTTTGTTGCTTATTTTATTTTGGAAAAGTCTTGTTTTAGCTTTCCCTCAAACTTGACACAAGCAAATAATTTCATGACATGTTCGTCAAACGAGTGCAATTAATGAGATGGTGAAACTTTCATTTATGCTGTTCAAAATCTCTGAAAAGAATATCCCTCTTTTCCTGCCTAAGGCAAAAAGAAAGGGACAGAAAAAAACAAATCCAAAGAGTTTTTATAAGGGTGATAATTGCTGCTTGTGCTGAAAATGGGAGCAATTCTGTTTAAAAGATTGGGCTGCTCATGGCATTTGTTTAAGCATCTCTAACTGACATGGTGAAAAGCATCTACATTATCCTGCATCTTCCTCCATTTCCATGCCATTTGGTCAGTGTCTCATTGCTGCCACCATTTCTGTCTAGGTGTTAAGGATCATGACATGCAAAGGTTCCTTTTGGCATTACTGAGGAAAGGTGTGCATGTGTGTGTGAAAAGAGGAGAGACAGCTTAAAATGAGACCCAGGCCCAGGGATGTAGTCTTGAGAAAAACCTACACAGAATTCCTCTGAGTGAAAAAAGAGGGCTTGATCTGTAAGCAGAGAAATGCCATATGGTTTTTTTTAGTCTGGAAAAAAAAACAAAACAAAACCAACAGAAAAGTACTATTTTTTAGGCAAATTTCCAAAGGTCAAAAGTTTCAGTGAAACTTCAGACAGGAGCATTTTGGGTCTACATTGATGGTCAAAAAATGTGGAGAGACAAATGCTGGAAGGATACCTCTGAGGTGTGGTAGGAGGGAACCTGTAGAGTGCTACCAACCCCTGAATTTTCTTTATCCAACACAAGCACTGTGATCACATAGCCACTCAATATTCATGGTAGTTGCTGGATCTTGCAATTTTTTTAGAGGTCATGGCACTATTCTCCCTTAGAAAGGATCAACCGCTGAGAAAACAAACCTTCCCATAATTGAGAATTGTTGTCTGATGAGCCAGGCTGCTGCTTCTTGCTGTCTGACTCCTGTTGTATCCAGGGAAACTGCCTTTTCTCTTCTTTGCTAATACATAGCAAGGCAGTATGGTGATAGTGGATGTTGACACTAATTTCTCCTTAGTGGCTTTCACTCCACTTTAAATTTTACCTGCCAGCCTACAAGAGAATTATTTTTCTCTATTTCTCCTTCTTTGTGTCTTTTACTGTTTGCTTTCTGATTTGTATGTATTTTTCTTCGTGAATCCATGGATGGGTTTGGTAGATGTATGGTCCTTGCCTTTTCCTGTAGAAAAATCCAGAAAATCCTGGATGAACTATGAGGATTTACCTTTTCTGGGCAATGCTTAGCAGACAAAATGCAACAAACAGTCTGCTGCTTATGGAAACAGTCATTTTTGAACTGACATGGAAATAGCTTTGTAGTGTATTGTAAAGTCTTGTCACATTATTAATGCTTTGCTGACCATTTTTCAGGTTTTTTCCCATTGTTTTCCCCTGCCTTTCACCCCAGGTCTTGTTTAAAGCTGCGAACATTGTTTCTCCCTTCTTCACCTTAAACAGTCTTGAAGCCACATGAGATAATGTGGAAAGCAAACTCCTTTCAAATAACCTGTGAAGGTGTCTGGAAAGTATCAGTGACTGTAGCTGGCTAGTGTCACAGCACAGCTGATGTCAAGCAGAGAGGATAGCAACTGTATTAATCATGGATGTGAATACTTATTTAGACAGGTGTTCCAAATTTTGAGGTGACATTAACCTGTGTTAAAAGTACCTACATATATGTGTGTGTGTGTGTGTATAAAATGTGCGTCAACAAAGTGGACACACAACCTACACTATATCAAGAGGGTCCAAAACCAGGGGAAAAAAAAAAAAGGAAAATATATATGGGGCTTTTTTTAATGCTCTGCCTGTAAATACTTCTTTTTATCTTCCTTGCTAAAGTAAACAAGTAGGTGACTGCCATAAATACTAGCAACCAATGCAAACACATTTTGGAAAGGATCTTGGACACACAGAGGCTTAGCAATAAAAGCAATTAGGAATTTGGGACCCTCTCTTCTTCAAACAGGTGTTTGGTGCATGCAAACGCCGTACCAAGCTCCAGATTGTCCCACCAATGCCCCAACACGTGCCCACCTGTGTGTTACTTGTCTGTGCTCCCACCACAGCCCAAGAAGAGCTAATCAATACTGCCATTGGGACTGATCAAGGGGGATGGTTATGCATTTCTTTCTACACCAAACTTTTGAGGCCCCAATTCTGTTGTTGCAACATATATATCTTATACTGCTTGAATCAGTCCTGGGAATCTGAGGCAGCTGCATGGACCTTATAGATCCATGTGATCCATGTAGAGTGAGATGACTCTCTTGAGACAACTGAATTGCATCCCTACATCTGCTCACGGAACTGCTCTTCTGCTCTGCTTGGCTTTACTGAGTAGATTTCCACTAATACCACGGGTGGCCACTTCTGCAGGTATCTACATTGGAATGTCTGAATCTGGAGCTGATTCCTGCATTCAAATCCCAGCACCCTAAGCTAAGAGCTTAATGAATTTACTTCACAGTCATGTAAGCTTTTTTAGACTACAGAAGTTGTTCTCAAATTAGCAGGTCTCAAACTGTCTGGAGCTTCATACTGCAAAGCCAATACTTCAAAAAATACCTATGTAGCACTCAGATATTTGTAGAAATGAAGTAATTTGAAGGTCTGCTGAGAGCCAGTGAGCTTCACATGTGAACATTCAGAGGCTCTGCCAGTAGGAGCCAAATATAAGAAATATTAGAGGGATCAGTTCTGTACATAAAATAGTTTGCACTTAAGCACTATTTTGATGGTTTCTATGGATTCAAATCTGGTTTATTACCATTTCTCTGCCATTTGCTTCTGCTGTTGCTGTGCATATCCATTCTGATATTAGCTCACTCATTTCCCTCTCTTTTTTTCTTCCAACCATAAAATTTGCTTCCTGCTTTGCTACCCTGAAGATGCTCTACATAACACAGCTGCCTTAAGCCATTTCAGCTAAGATTAAAAAGTTATGCTATAGCAAACTGTCAGAGTGAGAATGAGGAGAATAGCTTTTAATGACAAGCATTAAGAGCTCCCACAAGAATATACAAGGTTACTAGTGGGGACATGAGATAATACTAAATTATCAATGCTGGTTTTGGGATTTAAAAAAATTTCTACTGTCTTTCTTACTCATGAAGAATGAAATTGAGACCTGGGCAGCACTTAAACCTGGTCTTTGTGTACATGCTATGAAATCCTGTCACCAGCAAAGTGAAGGGGCATCTCACCACTTATTTTTAAAGAAAACATGACAGCACCCTAGTGCCATGGCCTTTGTGTATCCTGTACTTCAAGGAGGCTTTGTGTTTTCTGATTCTTCATAAGGCACTTCTGGCATGAACTGCTTGTAATAGGACCACCAGCAAGACAAAGAGCTGTCTTACAAAGACATCATAGTATAGGGAGTCTCCCAGCATCTGGAACCAAATACAATCAGCAAAAGCCAGTAGCAATGTTCAGAAGGTTTAGCAGGTGAGACTTTTCAGGGACACATGTAAAGATTGATTTGTTCAGTATTTTTGCCCTTTTTATCTCTGACAGTTTTCTCTGTTGCATGGCACATCTCTGTATAGGTAGCTATACAGGGAAGTAGATGTTCATTATTACAATTGTCAGACTGACTTTTGGAAAGGGACTAAAGTCTGGAGGCCTCCGTGCTTTTGTTTATTTATTTGTTTGTTTACATTGCTGCTTGGTGAGTGAGACACTTAAATAATTTGGTCTACAATCCAGGTATTGTAATAAGTTACTTTCAGAGAAGAACCCTTTAAAGTAAGCTAGACAAAGGTCAAGGATTCTAATATCACTAGTTGCTTTTGAAAATGCAGACCTCTACCCTTTAGAAAAGGCTGAAAACTGCTTGTAGGAATGGAGACCACTCCTGACATGTGAAGAACCTGGGACTCCCATCCCTATGGCACCCAGTGTGACCGCTTAGAAAGCAAAGGCAAGAAGGGATGTGGTGTAATTTTTTTCCTTTAGCAACCGCTGTATGAAACATTTCCCCTCTCCACCCGCGTAGGAGAGACAGAGATGCTGGGGAGCCCAGGGAAATCTCAGGGCAACTGCTCCCTCTGCAGGAAAAAGGCTGGAGGGATCCAGTGCTCCGGGCTGGGTGAGAAAGGGCGCAGCGAGCACCGACACACGAGTGAACATGGGGGGGACATAACGCGGTGTGACGGGGACGGTGACACGGCCAACAGGTGTTCTGCATGCAGGTTGTGGTCTGAAGCCTCTGTGAACAGCGAGTCTGCCTGAAGGGACGGCAAGCAGAGACAGCTGTGTTCAAAAAGCACCTTAGTACGGATTATTGAGTGCTGCTCTGCTCCTTTCTGCTTAGCCCGACCACACAGCTCCCTCAAGCCTGCCGAGTGGTATTTTATCCGTCCCGGGGAAGATTTCTGAGAGCATTTCAAGGGTTGACGACTTTGGCTGTTAAGTCAGGGTGATCTGTGTTTTTCTGAATCCAGGCATCGTGTCTAGCTGTTAATCTCTGAATGTGGTCTCATGCTTTCCACCCCGACCTGCTAAAACTCACTCAGAGTTGGCCCAGCCCGGCAATTTTAAGTCAGTTGTTGGACATAAGCATGTTTCTCTTTCTTACAGAGATTGTCTGGGCAGAAGTCTGTGCTTTTTATATCGTCCATGTAAAAATAATTCATGGGTGTTTTATAGTCCATTTGATACTAAAATGAAATTTAATATGGAATTTTAGAGAATGGAGCAAAAGCTCTGCATCGCCTTAGTTTTGTTAATAAACATTTTATGAACTTCATGAATGTATCTCTAGAGTATATACTAAAAGTTCAAACATATAAATGAACCAGGTTTTAAAAAAGCCCTAAATACTTGTTTGCCTAATTTACTATTTAAGTACTACACATACAACCTTCCATACAAACCAAGATAGAAATGGGGTTTGTCTACAGATTTGCTTCCAATCTTCTGATCTTGTCAGATATTAGGAATTTTTCCATATGATTTGCTGAATAGTAGCTGTTCTTCTAGATTCTGTTCTGTCCTACATTCTCCTATTGCTCATGAAAGTAGGCTAAATAAATGCAATTGTGTTTTCTGGCCTTGACTATATGAATCAGTTTTTAAAAAAATACCCCAAACCAGTACACACTGTTGACCTCAAATGTTTGTCTATTGAGTTACTTTTAGAAAAATAATTATATGTCTTATCAGTTTCTGATTATGATGTATAATCAGATGTACAATTATACATTTTAACTCACTGGTGGCTATTCAGGATTTTTTTTTTTTTTTTTTTTTTTTTTTTTTGAGAANTTTTTTTTTTTTTTTTTTTGAGAAAAAGAAGGGAGCAATTTATCTGGCTTTTCTGATCTAAGCAGGAAGGGAAGCTGAGAACTGATGTTTGGGATCATGTGAAGGTATTCCCAACATTTACAGTAAGAACATTTTTGTTACTCAATTTAGGTTAAAAGCTGAAATTCCCTGTAGAGCCATGGGAAGAGTTAACTCCAGAGAGTAATTTGAACCATTGAGATGACATATACATTTGCCTCCCTCTTTAGATACTTTCCAGATGCTTTTCTTCCTTCACTGATTGAGGAGTCAGGAGTGTCCAACTCAGCCTTTAAAGTTAGGTGATATATTGTCTGGAGACATTTCTGAGGGACAGTGAATAGTTTTGGTATCACTCTACTCATGATTCACAAGAGCAGGATGCTACTGCTCCTTCTCCCCCTGAAAAAGAAGTACAAATACAATAAATAGTGTTTAAAAATCTTTTAAAAGAATATATATGTGTATAATTATGCATACATGGAACTACTTCTGCAGAAATATTAGACTGGAGGGGAAATGAGTACTAGCATTTTTGAGGTAATCCGCAACATGGAATTCTTTTCATAAACCAGCCTGACTCCAACTTACAATGAATATGGGAAAAAATATCTTTTCTTCTTGGAGAGATTTCTTTCAATACATACTTGAAGGAGATAAGAACTTAAGAAGCAACTTTTCTGTTGCTGGTTCATTTCCCCCTTTGGTACAGGGCACTGAAGAAGGCCTCAAGCAATCCCAGCCATAGTAAAGCCCAGCAGCTGAATGAGTGGCATCACTGCCAGTTACTGCTTTGGTGTTAGGGCACTTGCAGATGGATGAAAACCACAAAAGGATTTGCTCTGTTTGTGAACATGCAGAGGGCACTGCTTACAGTGGTAGGTTGGAACACCTGTTTCTGCTTTTAGTTTTCCACTTCAGAGGACTCATCACCGGCGTTAAACACAATGATTTCAATTGCTGCTTTGGCTCTAAGATCCTGGGTATCTCCTTCATCTGTGATCTTAGGTGATGAGGTTTGAGATGCAGCAAATGTACTGAGATTGCAGACCAGAGGAATCTGTGCACATTCCTTTGCACATATTTTGAACCAGGTAATAGCTAATGTCTTTGGAGTGGGACTGAAGAAATTTCTGATTTTTAATTGTTATTTACTATTATTTTGTCATTATTATTCAAACTATCCAGACTCACTAACAATCTTTTAGTATTATTTGGGAATAACCTACCCTTTTAAATCTTCATGTAAGGAGCAAGCAATTCAGTACAGTATATATGATTTAAATTCTGTATTGGTTTATCAGCAAAAGAAACCTTCTCTGGCAAACCCAGGAGTTACCATGAAGTTTTTAGAAGGATATTAGAAATTAACTTTTCCTTCATTTGTCTTTACATGGATATATCCTAGAAAATTTTATAATTAATGAATAAGGTACTAATCATTGCTAAACACACATGAGATTATATGCTATAATAAAGGAAAGCTTACTGCACAGCTCCCTCAAATGACTGCAGATCTTTTCATTGATTTGAGTAAGGCTGAATCAACAACTTACCTCAGCAAGACTGAAGATATTAAGCAGCTCTTTACTCTCCAGGTTGTGGACATCTTGTTTTCCTTTCCTCCATTTTTCTCATTTTAGATATTGAGGTTACTTGTCTTTATGTTTAATATAAGTTTTATTTTCAGGCCCTGTGTCTGAGGAAGCTTAGGCTGCCACAGTGTAAGTTATTATTTAATAACTTTAATATGTTATTAAATAACATATTTAAGCAAATATGTTATTTGCTTAAAACTCATCTATTTCTGTAGAGGTCTTAAAGGAAAGCTGACCATACACTTCCCTTTTTTCCAAAGTCTAAATTGTGAGAGACAGAATTCTGAGAGAGTAAATCTGAGTAAAAAAGTTTCCTTTAAATCCTTGCCATAACCCACCTTATCCCATTTTCAACAAATCTGATTTTTAATGACTTCTCCTTGTTTCGGCACTGGCTGTCTATGGGTGAACTTTCTGATGAGGAATAATGGGATATCTCTCTGCTTTACTGTGAGTCTTCTTGAAAACAGCTTTGCAGCAGAAGCAGTCTTTTTTTTCTTCCTGCTTTTTCAGGCTGAGTTTAAGTCAGTCTGTCTCTGCGTGTTTTTTCTCCAGCCTTAGTAACAGGGAGTTTATTTTCCTCAATCTTTTTGCTTTATTTGCAGTGGTGGTGTTTAAACTGTGTTTAGGGGGACCTTCATGCAAGGTCTGCAAAGGGAAACTAAGAAAAACAGTGGGCTTAAATCTAGACTGTGATTGTCTGTCACTTCTTTGGAATCTTTTCACAATCAACATGTGAAGAAAATTTCAAACCACTGCTCAATGCAATACTCATGTTACATCTATGCTTTTTGCATGGGTAGGGATGACATAAAAAGCCTAACAAGCAACTACCTATGCTCTGAATTTTTCTGCACAGAGCTGGACTCTGATCCTACTGTCCTAGATGGGCCTGCAACAATTGGTATCTGCCAAGCACTACTAGTGCCAAGTAACTGCCAGGGATTCATTTCTGCTGGATACAGATGTGGGGGAAATAGGTGGCACATAAACATGAAAACAGCTATCCTGATCCACCAGATTCTGCAGAATATATATTGGCTTCTTATTGCAGTAGATTTTAGGACATGAAGTGTATACTGGCACCTTCTTTTGAGTATCAGCTGCAAAACTAATGTCATCCATATTCAGCATTCTGCATCTCCACTGGATTGCTTTCAACATAATAAATTGACCATGGTTGCTCTAACCCTAAGAACAATTTAAGAACCTCTTCAGAGGGTAAAATAACTCATGCTGGTGTTAGGTTTCATATGGTTTTGTTTTGTAAATGATTTGGATGGTTTGGATTTCTGATGTGTCCTTGGCTATTCCTGAGAATTGAATGCAGGATGATTTAAACTGCTCTTGTAATGGATGCATTGTAATATCTGGGTTGTAATTCATGCCATTGACCATTCTGGATTAAGTAAAAACACAAAATAATGTGGGGGATCATAGCTGGGAGCTGAAGGTGTGTGAGAAAGTATTTTCACAGGCTGCCAGACAACAGCCTAGTGTCAAAAATGTAGTATCCTGCCGTGTTGGCTTGTCTATTGCTTTGCTTAATATAAATATATTGGAGGTGTTTTCCTTTTGCTCTGCATGGGATCAAAAGGCAGCAGAGACTAGAAAGCAAAATCGTCATTGTGCACCTTTTTGTTTTGCACATCTCCAAGGCTCTTAAAAAAGCTGCTGTCACAGAAGAGAAGGACCATTTGTTAAATATCTGTATGTCTCAGCTGCCATCATAACTACTGCAAACATCAGTACTACGGCCTTGAGGTGACAAGGGAGCAAAGATTGAATGGTATTTTATGAAATTATTTATTTTCACTAAGCTGGGCCCAATTCATGTTTTTTTTGAGGATGAACCACAACACCCAGAACAGCACTTGTCTAAATTAAAATAAGGCTACCAGCAGAATAATTTCCTGACTTTGTACTGCAAAACCTAGATTGATGAAGTATGTACTGCTTTTGAGTTATTTTGCTTAGTATATAGCCCTTGCATTTTGAAATTTGCTTATGGTTCATTAGTATGGCATTTAAATCAGTAGATTTAATAAATTAGGTGCTAAGGCCTGCGAGTTCATTGAGGAGTAACACTTTCACTGCACTTGCCATAATGTATGATGTACTAGTCTGCATTAAACTGCAAGCAGGAAAGTGTTGAGCAGAGACTTGGGAAGCTTCAAAAGTTTTCTGCATTCGATTTTATGTCTACATTAATCCATTTGAAAGCTGTCTTCTAAACCCAGTCTTGAAGTAGGGAAAGTTTCATGCAATTTCAAAACTATTGCTGGAAAAGAGCTTTATTTTATTTCTTTTCAGTGTTTGCATTGCAAAACATCACTGTCTCTTGAGAGGAAAAAAAAGTGTACAAGTACCCAGTTATGTATTCTTCTCCACTCAGCCTTTTGATCTCGTCTGCCTTTACCATTTTCAAAGTGCTCCAAGAGGCACACTTGAGACTGGGATCTCAGTTCTTCTTGCATTTAAAACAACTTTTCTCCATTTAAGTAATTTAGTATGTGTAGACATAGAAGAACAGAGTTTAAGTCCTTTGTGTATCTGTTTCTTTTTGGGTTTTCTGTTAAATCAAGAGCTGACATGATGAGTGTCTAAGTTGCCTCACTAAGGAAAAAAAAGGAAGTGAATTGAAGACAGGGGATTGAAGTGAATGACAGGTGAGCGAGATAAGTCAGAAATAACAGTTTAAATGAGTGACAGGGGAAGATTAAAAGATGCAACTGAAGGCAACTGCCAACAACCCATAGAATCTAGGACACAAGATGGTGCAGAATAAAAGAATTTTGGAGTAGAAATCAGTTTAGACAAGGTGAGAGTGAAAAGGGATCTACTATAGTATTTCAGTATTTTCTCCAATAGGAAAAAAGAAAGGGAGAGGAGAGGAGAGGAGTAGGAGAGGAGTAGGAGAGGAACAAACCAGAAAAGTGAGAGGAAGGAAAGTAAAGCCTTTGCAATAAAAAGGAGAGTTCAAAGGGTTAAATGTTTATTCACAATAAATGGAATTATAGTCAGTATAATTTGAGGAGGCCAGATTAGGTGTATTGCAGAGGCATTGGGGGCAACCCAGTGTAGGAAGACAGATGAAGATAGCATGGGGAGACAAATAAAGATAGTACTATCTTACCCTTGATATATTACAGCTGTGTTAATTATCCAAGAGTGGGAACAGCCTTGTCCTCCCAGCTATGGGTGTGATAAAGAGTGAGTTAGTTGGGAGGGAGCTTAGTTGGAGTCTGCTGCGAGGAGGAAGGGACAGAACATCGTGCAAAGGACAGAAAGGGTAAGATGTTGTACAAGGGACAGACAGGGTTAGGTGGCTGTGCTAGGGACAGGAAGGAGCCATCTGGAGCTGCAGAAGGAGGAGAGAAAGAGCCAGAGCTGTGTGGAGCTGCCTTTGGGAGGCAACATAGAAAAGGTATGAGAGACTTTTAGGTAACAAGGTCCTGATGCTTGGAGCCCTCTGAAGTTTTTAAAGGAGTGCTCTGAGTTCAGTGGCTGTCTTGACTTCCACAACCCAGAGCTGATTTGTAATTATCTTCAGTGGTGTAGTGACTAGAATTCATAAAGCCTCCTTCTTCCTGTTTTCACTGAGCAATCTGAGTGTTTCATGAATCCAAATGTAAGATAATATATATACTTTTGGAAATACGCTTGGGAAGGCAACATGTTCCACTGACACAAGTGTAAGAATTGCTAAAAAAGGATGCAAACCAAGAACAGGTGATGTATTTGAGGAAGGGTTCTGTCTTTCAACACTGCTCCTTCCTTCCTTTCTGCCTATGCCTGACAGCACACTCTAGCTAGAAACTGAATTAACACTTTTTTGTAAGTTGTTGGCAGAAGGTGGAGATGATGTGCTACTTACTGACACACTCACTTAGGCAATTTTCTCAAGGAGGAAGGAGTAGCAGAGAGATGTTATGGACTGACCACAAACCTCATCCTTTTTCCTCCTGCACTGTTTGGAGAGGTGGAAAAGGTAGAGATGTTGGAACAAATAAATAAAGTTTAGCCTGGGAAAAGAGGGGAGCAAGGGGAAAGTGCTGGTTTAATTTTGTCTCTCTTTCTCACCATCCAACTCTATATTAATTAGCAATGAATGAAATTAATCTTCCTCAAGTCTGTTATGGTCATGATGGTATTCGATAAGTGATCTTCCTGTCTTTATATCAGCACATGGGCTTTTCTATCTCATTTTCTTCTCCATGCTGTTGGGTAGAGGGAGTGGGAGAACAGTTAGATGTGTACCTGGCAGCTGGCCAAGATCAACCTACTGCAGCTATATTGCCTGCAAATGTGAGCCAAGAGAAGACACGGGATCACATCCTTACCTGATGAGACTTGGCAGAGGTTGCTGGATTTCAAGAGTGATCCTGCTGACAGATATCCCAACCTGTGATTTTTAAGTCTCACACATCGTGCAAGCAGTGATATATAGTTGTTTGGAACAAGCTACATGTAAAAGTACTCAGAGATGCAAGTTTGGAGTGTTTTGGTGGGATTTTTTATCTTGAAGAAGTAGAGATGTAGTGGAAGGCTAGACCTATTTTTGTTTGCATAGAAAACAACCTCAGCTCTTCCCTGTGGCCTCTCCCCTGTGGTTATTAAACTCCCTGAACCATTCTTCTGACTAAATCCTAATACCATTCTGGAATTTGCTCTTTTCTGTTTGAGCTCAGAATCAACATAATAGGATACTACTTTTCAAAATGAAGTGCAAACACAAAAGTGAGGAGCAATAATTTTTTATTGTTCAGCATGAATATCTCTGCCTCCCACCTGCCTTCTTTCAGCTTCTCCATGCATTCTTTTCTCCTGGAGATTTATGACACCATAAATAGTAACCTTTTGTTAGCTGGCATTGTAATTTTGTTATTGCTAGATTTCTTTAGTTGCTGGGTGTCTGTATGTGTTGGACAAGTTAATGGCTATTTTTTTTTTCAATAGGGACCTCTGTGAACTTGAAAAGAGACATATAATACAAAGGGGAGTGGAAAACAGGCCAGTCAAATGCAGAGTGCATGCTAGCTATCACTCAGCCCTTTTAGAAGACTGCTGCAGAAAAGAGCAGCAGCATTAACTAAAAATTGCTCCCTCCTTCTCTGCAGTCACTGACCTCATGTGTTATTTTTAAGAGCTGTGCAGGCTCAGGGATGCATTTACAAGATCAGCAATTGCATTTTGAATGGGGAAAGCTGCATTTCTTAGTTCAGCTCTGGAAGTTGTACCACCAAATAAACCTCCTCTGCACACACATGAGAAGGTAGTGTGAAATCCAGGTTCACCCAAAACTGTACTTCAGCCACCAATTAGGTTCTGAAATTTCTGACCATTGCCTTTCTGATCTTCTTTGGTGTGCTCAGTCAAGTTAACTTTGATAAGTGAGGACCTGATACTTTTTTTGATACAGAGGGGATAAAAAAGGATTATGGCAGGATTATAATCAGAGGTGGAGCATTGTATGGCAATGATAAGAGATATCCAGATCTTAACTGTGTCTTCAGCTTAATAAGAATCACCAAAATGCCTTCAGGAGACTCCATGGTCCAAGTAGTAGAAATGGATCTGGTCTATTGAACAGAGCACAGTGTATGTGCTTTTGGATTTTGAGGGTTTTATCTTTCCCCAACAGCGTTTTAATGTTTCCATGTGTTAAGGCTATCTCTAGCTGTATGGATGTTACCCCCAGACTATTTGTTTTACAGTCAAGGAAAGCTGAAAAACGTAACTGGATCCTACTAAAAAGTGGGTTGAGGCAGGGTTTGACTTAGCCACTCTTTGTATGTTAAGAGACTGAACCAGAGGAAATGTTTTCAACTCATTGGAATGAGAATTTCTTAATTTGTGGTTGCAGCCTAATGGTGACAGGGGTTGTAAATATTACAGTGTTACTTATTTCTGGAGTAACCCAGTGGAATCACTGACCGAATACTGAACTTTTAAATTATGGAAATACCTTTTGAAAAGTATAATTAATGCAAATCTATGTAAATTAGAATGAAAATTTAGCCCAGAAAGTAAGAATTCCTTTACAACCTTTTGGTTAATTGATTGGATTATCCTCTCAGTTACACTGCAGTAACTCAAGTTTCCCTTCAGAAACTTAAAGCAGATGTTTGTCTCTGACATGGATGGACCACCTGTGTGAACAACAGACTCAGACCTTGAGTCCCTGGTTTTACTAATCAATCCAAGCCTCAGCTTTAATTTACTATGCTGAAGCAAAACCTAATCCATCAGAGATAACTCTAGATAATGCTCAGACTTTTTTTGTTGTTTTTGCTGAAGAGATGAAAGAGGTACATGAATTTCTTTAATGAACAATAGGAGATTGTTTCAATAAATGCAAGTCCTGAGTAATTGAACTCAATTAGGGTCTCTTTATTATAGACTTTTCTTATAAATATACAATCTACATACAAAAATTATTAGCTCAGGGAGAGCCTTAAAATCACATTTCAGTATCATAAGACAGGAGCACACAATTCAGAAATTACCACAATGGACCACAGATAGTAATTAAAACCTCTAAGCCAACACATTTTTTTTTTTTTTATTTTATTCACTGTGTGTGATTATCTGACTGCTATTAAAAGTATGCTTGAATCTATTTGTATATTCAGGCTTTTCAAACTGACCCCATTGCTTTGTTTTGGTCAGAAGAAAATTTAGCTGATGGGTTGTGGTGGTGGTTGACCTTGGCTGGACTCCAGGTGCCCACTAAGCCACTCTATCACTCCCTCAGCAGAACAGGGTGGGGAGATGATAAGATGAAAAAAACCTCCTGGGTCAATATAAAGGCAGTTTACTAACACAAAAGTGAAGGCCATGCTCTCAGAAAAAAAGGAAAACCCCAAAAGATTTTATTCCTTGCTTCCCTTCAGCTTCAGTGCACTTTGCAGTTGTTCCAAAAGATAAACGTAATTGGTATGAAATGTTGGCCTTTTCCTTTCCCTTAGCTTTTATGTGCAAGCTGGCATCATGTGCTAGGAATACCCCTTGGGTCAGTTTGGGCCACCTGTCCTGGCTGTGTCCCCTCACAGGGTTTTGCCCACCCCTCTCCTCCTGGTGAGGGCGAAACGCTGGAGAGAGGGCACCGATGCAGTGCCAGCACTGCTCAGCAGTGGCCAAAGCACTGGGGGGTTTTCAGCCCCTTTCCAGCTGCCAGTGCAAAGCTCAGCACTGTGAGGGGTGCTCTGGGGAAATGAGCTCCATCTCAGCCAGACCCAGTGCAACCTTGTTGATATTCCAGCTGGAAAAAAAACATATAGAGAGGAAATTCATGCAGAAGTACCTCTTTCCAGAAGAATTTGTCTGGGTTTCTCAAGCTTAGCCACCAAGGTCATGTTCATAGCCTTAGCACCAGGACCACGTTAACACCAGTGTTGTGGTTGTCCTGTGACTGACGGTATCTTGATTGAAGCAAATGACAGATTTCTGTGGTTATTGTTCCAAAGTGGCTGTTCTTACATATACAAGACATGCATCCTCAATTTAATAGGATTTGAAATCATAGTACTATTTCTTCATAATAAGATATCTGTCTAAATTACATCACTCACTGCAAAAAAAGCTTTTATCTGGCTTTAAGAAAAACATAAGGTACAATGCCTAGAAAAGAATTATGCAGAATTAAAGGGGGATTCAGTCCTCTGAGAGAATCTTTCTGCCTCTCAGATGATACTCAACATTTTTCCATTCCAAGTAAAATATTAAGATTAGAATATGACTGACTGTGCCAGGTGCTATCCAAGTAAGTGTGAAAACGTAGTTCATACTCACACACGTTTAGAGACAAGCTGCTAAAAATCCTGGAGTGGGAAGGTGTCAGAGCTTTGGTTTTGTGACACTGAGAACACTGACGTGATTTACCAGCCAGGGGCAACGATAAAGCACGGCTAAATTAACAAACAGGTGTACCCCCAGCTCACTTCAGTTCAGTAGGAGTGAGAAAGCATGCAGGGAACAGGTCTCTGGGCAGGTCCAACAGCCTCCTGCTGCCCTCCTTGCCTGCTATTGAGTTGCCCAATGGGCAGGATTAGTAGCCAGTGAAGAGCAAAAGGATTCCTGTTAATGCAGAGTCACCTCATGGTGTGAGACAACAGAACCAGGCACAGGTCCCTGAGGTGAATCGACTTTTTGAAGGATCCTGCCCCAAATCGTCTAGCAGCAACATTTTGGGTTTAAGTGGCCTTCAGCAGCTTACGGGTAGCTAAGAAATAAATGCATGTGTATCTATGTCTTTAAAATAACTTTCTTCAATGCTTACAGTTCTGCACTTTGTCAGTGTAAAAAAATCCCCAAGTTTAGGAGCTTTGTGTCAGGAACAAGACAAGCGTATTCTTCCCCTGAGCTTTCCTCCAGTGTTATTGTGTGCAAGTATGTAAAAAAAAATAGATCTTTCTAGGATGCCAGAAACCATACAGTTAAGACTCCAATACAGATCCAAAGATTTCACCTGCTCTTGTTCCTCTTTGTATTCATTTGAAGGACTACCAGCATATTTATCATCCAGAGCACATAGGGGTAAAATTTATTTATTTAGAGTCATGTGAAATAGACATTCTTGAAGATATAGAGGATTCTGGCATATATTTCCTGTACTCATCATATGTAATTAAGGTAACGGTGTTCTTTTCCTTCTGCATTTTAACTCATAAGACATCTCTGGGCTGTATTGCCAAGATTTAGGGTGGTTTTGGGACAGGATTTTGTCTTCTCCATAAATTCCCAATTAATGCAGGTTTTCATGTTAAAAATCCACAGAATTTCACAGAACTTAAAAGGATTCCTCTTGTTCTGTAGACCCTAGTCAGGTCATGCTGGGATTGAATCCTTTGATAAACATTTCCTTTTCAGGCAGGGCTTCATACCCCTGGGTGCGGAAATCTCAAAACTGGACACCCAGCTGTGAGTTATACATTCTGCCAGTTCCTTTTAATTTCTGTGGAGTGAAACAGATTTTTAAGAGGGCTATTTGTAAGATCTGTGCTATATATTCCCAGAAGACATTCTGTGTCATCCTAATAAAGATATCAGAGGGCATTTGGAAGAAGCTTTGCTTTGCTCCACAAACTAGAGATAGTTGATTTATAAACTATTATTTGCTATTCCTTCAGACATTTGAAAGTGAAAAAATCTGTGTCAGCAGGTATAGACACTTGCAAATTTTGCTTAATTTAACCCATAGTGTAAGGTACAGTGTAAAATAATTATTCAGGGCCAGAATGGTAGCTACTTCATGCAGGATTCTTCATTCATGAATCTCACAAAAACAAACCTGTACCTAAACCTTTCACCTTAAGCATGGCATTAATTTTTTAACTTAACTGGTAAAATTTTTGCTAGCAAGGAAACAAGAGCAATTGGATGATGGTCATTCTCCTACTCATTTTCCCCCCCAGATATGGGTACAGAGTAAATTCAGAGTGTGCAAATGCTGTAATGTCTATCTCTACTGTTGTGCTGAAACTTACACTATCTCCTGGGATTTCTTTATTAAAACTCTTTTAACAGATTGAAGAAATTAATTTCCATACATCTGGTAGAACTCAGCATTTATTCCAGGCCAGATATGATCTGTGATTCATAAAAATGCTTTTGCAGAACAGCTTTTTTTCTTTGGGACAAAATCAGTTTGCCATAGGAACGACAATAGAAATACACAAACAACAGGAATTCTAATAGTTAATTGTATGCATTAACTATTATAAAATAGCTCTGTCTTTAAGTAATAATTGAAATTGTGTTGCACAATATTGTTAATGTGTTCTCATTAGCCATGTAGCTGCAGTGCATTTTCTTTCATTGGTGGGTGACGATGAGAATGGGATTCATTAGCTGGAAAAAATTGTTGACAGCTGTAGCATCTATGGAAGAATACAAATATGCATCGATCAAATTTAGATTCACAGGCTTGAATACTACACCAAAAAAAAAAAGCCCATGCTGAGGAATTAAAATGAGACTGAAAGAAATTCTAAAATAAGTGTGAGATTACCAAATGAGTTTTGCCCACTCTAGAGTTCTTTGCAGTGTGTGCACAAAAAAATAATTGGAAAATTACAATAGAAGATTTTTTCCCAAAATAATATTCAATATTCTTATTCAAAATAAGATTCCTTTTAGTAAGATGCAGCAGTATGGAACTCATTCATGGGTGAAGAACTAAATAAAGAGAAGAAGTTTGAGCAACGCAATTTGCTTTTTTGATGAGATATGAACAATGTAAAGACATTTCCCATCTTTCACTATTTTGAACTCTGCTTGTGAGATCATTAATTTATGAAACCAAAATAAGCAGGTGAGAGAAACCAAGAAGTTTTCCACTACAGTTCTAGATGCCTGACAAAGATATAGACACTGTGGCATGGACTTTTGAAGATGATTTTCAAATTAGGGTTGGGGATCCTAGAAATTTTAAGTTGGGATTTTTCTGCACATACATTCATGGATGTTTTGTGGAAGTCTGCTGTACATCTGTACTGTAGAGAGAAAACTGATTTATTATGAACTGTCACAGTATTATCTGACACATCTTTACAACCTCTTTTATTGACAATGCCACAGAAGTTTATTGTGTTCTTTGGGGTCAGTGAAATGTACAGAAGCTCTAAAGGTGCAATGCATGATACTGTAGGATGGAAGAAACAGCTGTTTAATTTTTGCTGTAAGATTTTCTCTGGTGGCATGCAGGCTGGCAAGAGAGGGTGTTCAGGAAAAGAAAACAAACATTTTTTGAGAAATATCAAGCTAACATTGGTGAAAACTCTTGTGAGTCTTCAAAGTATCAGAACAAGGAAAGACGAAGCTGAAATTGCGCTGAGAAACAGCTTCATTGTCTTACATAATTCTGTGTGTGTATGCCTAAAGAAACAATGTAAAGAAAACTATGAAAGAAAATATGAAATCATCAGAGATAATCTTGGAAATGGTAGAAGTATTGCAATTGTACATGCATAGAAGTTCTAAAAGCTGCCCTCTAGTCCTTTGGCTGGTGGAGACAAAATATTACCCTATCCTATTTGTCATGGTTATTTTGTGTCTTTGTGGTGCCTGCACTTGCCTTCAGGTGTTCCCTGTTGAGGTCTGTTATTTCTAAGCAGATACCAACCCTAGGTGCAGTCAGGGTGGGTAAATGCATAAAAAAGATAAACAGATGGGTGGTTATTTGGAAACATATGCTCTATTTTTTCTGATAATGGCAGTTCTGCTGTTCTGGCATGCTGCAGAGAGCACAATGCTGCATGTCCTCATGTAGAACTGTCTCACTCTAAGCTGAGCACTCAGCAGGCCAATTTCTCTCAGAAATACAAGTTCAGGAGGAATTTAAGCTGTCCTGGGATAGTGGAGCTGTTAGTTAATAGGGGCAGCACTCTCCTGGTCTTCTCCTACTCTAGCTCTGCAATGTGTATTTGGCTCCCACCACCTGTGCTATGACAGAGCCGCTGTTCAGGACAAGTTGGAAGCCAAGAGTCTTCTCCTCCAGAGTGCCAGCTAACAAAGAGACAAACTCCTCTACTTCCAGGTGTATCATGACAGTCCCTGAACAATCAGTTTCTTTGCCCAGCACATGGCAGAATGGTGCTCAGCATGGGAGACACCTCATCTGCCACCTGCTTCTGAAATGGGGAATACGCAAGAACCCGTGACCTCCATTCCTAACAATCCGGGAGATGTCAGGATGTAATTACAAAAACTTTTAGAAATGCACATATTCCTGTCAAAGGCAGAACAGGCAGAATATTGGGAGATCTCATGGAATAGACAGTACACAGGAGCCATTTCTGTCTCTGCCCAGCTCATGTGAGAAGGGAAGTACTGCTCCTATTTTGACATTCTCAAAAGCAGCACACTAGGCTGTGCAGCAGAGGAATGAGAGAGGGATAGGGATGAAAGCACAATAAAAAGTTCAGGAATAGTGGTTTTACCTGCCTAGTTACCTCAACCAACTGGGGTGTTTTCCTTTTTTTTTTTCCCTTTCTTTTCTTTTTTTTCCCTGTTGCTTTTCTTTCTTTTCTCTTTTTCTGGAATAGTTAATTCAGACCTGGGTATGGTCCAGCTCTGTATTACTTGGTCTTTAGTGTCTTCTATAGGATGTCATCCCATAGGATGCTCTGTGGCTCTACAATATATTTTCCAATTTTATGTGCTTTTCCCCAGTTCTATGTCATATTTACTGTTTTACATGGTGGTTTTTTTTCCCAGTTCAGAGTATCTAAAATTTCAGCTGGTTGGAGCATATCTTACATATATAGTGGCATTTTTCTAGCACAAAAATAAGTAAATTGAATGTGACATGAGGACGAGTTGAAATGGGTAGACACTGCTGAGATAATCTTGAAGGAATCTATTTTACCAAATGAACCAAATCTGATGAAATTTCAGCAAATTTCTGTAAGAGGGGTCTGGATCCTTCACGCCCCACCTGAAGTCATGTGACTTCAGGAATTTTCAGAATTACAGAACTGGTTGTTCTGTGCATTCAGCACAGTCACAGGTCTCAGACAAGGTCTGCAAGATGTGACACAGGCTTCCCCAGTCAACTGCACCAGGTTTCACCAACAGTTCTGAAAAGTTACTAAATTTGCGACTTCAAGGTCAGCAGGGAGAAGCAGATCTCAGCCCTCACAAGAGGTAAAGTGCCTTCATTTGTCTTTCTTTCAGGTTTGCATTTTACCTGGACTATTCTCTTCCAATTAGTTGTCTGTGTGTCTGGACAAACTCTTTTCTTGATGTCTACATATCTATACACCTGTAACTATGTCTAGATCTACCTATAAATATTTTTTTTGCATTGTCACTGTGGATCACATGCTGTTAGCCCAGGTGCAGCAGTCATCCACATGCTTCTCCAAAGTCTGCAGACACCAATTTTGTTAGTGGCCAATCTGCTTTTCCTGGCTGTGTTGACTTGTCTCCCTCTTAGATGCTGAATTTGGTAGTAATTCTGTGGAATTCAGAACTGTCTAGGAGTTCATGTGGCTTTGAACTGGTCCACAGTTCCTGGTAACAAAATGAATGAATACTGCAGTTTCACACAGTCTGGTAAAATCCAGGCACTATTGTGCATCATGACCATTTGTACACAAGTGTAGCATAAGCAGCATTTTTACCTCAGCATTTTCAATGCTCTTTTATATTGATTTGGTTTTTTAATATTGCTTTTGAACTAGCAGTGGACTGCATGCTCATTCATACAGGCAAAATACAGCTACAAGTTTTTGAGGGAAGGTCTTTTGAGTTTAATAACAGTCTGCTGTATCCCTACCCTGGCCCCTAACTCTGAAGCATAAATATGAAAGTTAAGCCTTATTATTGTCCTTCTTACTTAATGTTAAGCTGCTTCTCTCCACCATTGTACATCGCACCTCCCAATAACATATTCTTGGTTTTAGTAGGAAGATTGCAATTGTGTTCCTTAAAGAACCTTTGCTACTGTATAATTCAGATGTGAAGAAATGAAAACATTCTGTAAGAAATTGTCCCTTTTTGAGAAGTAGTGGATAGAGTTCAAACTGATCATTAAAATATTGTGGTAAAAATAATTACGAAATGTTCATGAGTAAATGTGTGCTATTGATGCTGAGGTCTTTGGCAATTTTTATACAAATTTACAATTCAATATCTATTATTTCCATGGAAAATCTAAAACAAAAAAAAAAAGTAATATGAAAATGTTTAAAAGAATTTACAGTGCATATACTGTCATTAAATAGATACATTTTTAAAGGGAATTCTTGGATTTCTTAAGCCTACAATTGTGATCAAAATACACAGGCCTGGTTATCTGAGATAAACAGGAAATTGACTCGTTGTGAGACCTTGTAAAAGAGCAAGGAGATATTTTTTTCCAAACAAAGACAGACATCCATGGTCATTCCCACATAGATTTCACTCACCCTTAGGCCCCTTTGAAGGTCCCTTCCTACCCAAACAATTCTGTGATTCTGTGACTCACCACCACAAAGCACAAGGACATGTGTCTAAGTGGTCTGTCCAGGGTCACTTGTGTATGACAGGGAAAGGTACACCAGCACTTGAGTCCTCATCATTTCACATTGTTCTTTTTTGGCACTGATGAAGTATTTTTACCTCTTTTTACAAGGCTTAGAGTGATTATTTTGCCTCAGAAATGTTTTTCTTAAGCCTGCTTAAAACACAACAAAGTTTTCTCAGTATTTCCTCATTTTGGATCTCCTCAAAGCATTACTCAATCTTCCTGCTGGGATAAGAGGACCTGGACTAGCACACACTCTGTGGTATCACCTGATTGTCATCTGCTTGTTGTTAGCATGCAGACCTTCTGCTGAAAGATAATTTGTGCAGTGGTTTTGTCAGATGATAGACCTGCAGATCTTGATGAGAGTAATCAGAGTTATTCCTGAGTTTAAACCAGTCTGTTGCTGTCATGTCCTTGGTTATTAATGCATGCTTTTATTTTGACCTTTGTTCTACATAGAGTTATTTGGTACTTCCAGGTATTTCCATCACTTCTTCCTTCAGACCAATCAATATTTCTCTTAGAATTTCTGTGAGTGAATGCTTTGGATCATTCTCTCTAGTTTTGATCTTTGTTGTCTCTTTTGCAGTATTCACTTTCCCTGTTTCCATTTCCTCCAAAGGTCCAAGACCCTCACTATATGCCTAGACTTTAGAACAGCTCACCTAAATGCATGGTTCCAAGCAGCCTCTTCATTCCAGTAATTCCATCTAACAGGCTCACCTGATGTCTTGGAAATTTTTACCCAGGTAAACTGCAAAAAAGCTGAAGTTAACATGGAAGTCAGCATTTCAAGGCATTTACCATCTTGTTTTGTATAGGTGTATAATAAAATGTGAAGTGTATAATAAATCGGCAACAAAAGCTTCCAAAGTAATTCTATATTCTGCAAGTTAACAAAACCACTTATAACTAGGATGTATTAAAAACTAAATCATTAATTACTGAAATTTCTCTGTTTAGTAAAACAACATTTTCCCACCATATTGCTGCTTGGTGGATGTTCTTTTGTGTTCAAAATAAGCTGTTGGTTCAGTGCTCATGTAATATTGCTTACCAGGGCTCTCTTGTTCTGGATCATTAGAAGAGAACAGTTTATATTGTTGAGCAGAACTCTTACACCACATGGTGTGATTATCCTATGTCTTATCCAGTAGCGACTCCAATATGGACCATAAGGTAAAAAATGCCCCATGCATTGTGCAGTGTTCGGCGTTTATATTTACAATTCCATTCTTCAAAGTTCCAATTTAATATTTCAAAAAGGATCCTGCTCTGGATTCATGGATTTAGTCACATATTCCAGCAAATTGTCTGTCAGTTGTGGATCTTGTCATGTCAACACAGGCGTGCCATAGATACTGTGGCTAAACTGAAAGCAGAGATGATGAAGGGAAAGCTAAAATAATTAAAAATTTTAATACTTTGATCATCTCTATCACTGCTGTTGCACACATCCCACCAGTAGTTCTATATCCAATCCACTCAACTGCAGATATAATTATTCAAAATAACTGAAAATAGGAGAAGAAAGTTAGAAACTTTACCTGAAGCCACATTGAGTTAAACCAGCTGTGTCTATGCCCTTTTCAGTTTAATTTATATGCAAAACATTGAAAAGGTGTAAATCACTGAACTACAAAGCAAGTGAAGACTAATAGATTGCCAGGGAAAGCTGGATGTAATATTTTTGATGGAAGGCTGTAGCTTCTGCAAAACAGAAAGAGTTGCTGGAGGTGTATGAATTCTACAAAAGTTTACTTGAGGAACTAATGATAGAGAATGAAAAGCAAACCAAGTAGTTAGATGGCATGCAGAACTCTATTTTTGACAGCAAAAAGTTGGACATGTCTGGATGACTGGACCAAAAATAGCAAATGAAATTTTGCATAGACAAGTGTAAAGAAATGTACATGGAGAAAACCTGATCTTATAATTGTGTAAAATGCAGGCTCTGAGGTCGTCATTACTGCCGCAGAGAAAACCTCTGGAGTTCTGATAGATGAATGAGAACATAATCTTGGTAGCAGTCAAAAAACCAGATCAAACACTAGGAATCATTAAGAAGGAAAAATAGATCAATTTTTAAAACCCCATCATCTTCCTGCCATACAAACCTATGTTTTCTCACAGCTGATACTCTAAGCAGAGTTCTGATCACCACGTCTTCTGAGGGAGATGTCTCAACTGGAAAAGGTGTGAGAAGTGAGAATAATAAAAGGATGGAGAGTGCCAGTACAACTTGGCAGAGATCTGCAACCCATGAGTGGCACAGAAAGTAGAAGACTGTTTGCTTCCTCTTCTATTGTGAGCGCAAAGAACCATGAAATGCAGCTGGTGGTAGCCAGACTTACAGCACCTGTAAGGAGTGGGTTCTTTGTGCCAGGAGTAGCAGACCTGTAAAACTTCTTCCCAGGGAATGCAGCCCTTTGTACCTGTGCATCAGCTGATCTTTGCACAGACAAATGTGCATCTTGTCATCATTATGAACATTCACTCTGCCTGTCCTGACTGCTGCAAATCCTGCCATTAGGCTTTTCTTGAACCAGGTCCTTTATTTTGCAGACCAAAAATCCCATTTATGATTGATTACTTGTTCCAACCTATTTTAGTATTACAGTGGAGTAAGTTATCTTTGCTTTTATTCAATACTTTTGATTTCCAAACATGTGACTTGTATTTTCTGCCTGAGAAGTTTATGATTTTGGTGGTAGCTTTGAAGCAGATTCAGGAGGTCAGGACAGCTGGCTTCTGTTTACAACCTAATTACTGAGCTAAGACAGTCAAATTACTCTCTTACCTGCACTTACATTTGGCCTGTTTGTAGGCAGATGTAAGAATAATCCTTGAAGTGGGAGAACAGAGATGTGCTGTGTCCTCAGGTTTTGCCCTGTTTTCCCAAGTTGTGCTCACTGCTTCTAGGGAAAAGAGGATTTTGTTTAAAGTCCATGCAGAAGCTATTTGCAAAATGCTGCTCCTGCAATATGCTGGAGCTGTGAGATGCTATGACCTGCTGCCTCAGGAAGGCTCTATGACCCCTGAGTTGTGCATCCACAATCCCTGGGCAGTGAGAGGGGATCACAGACCTCTGCTGGTCTCAATGCCTACAGCTCCCAGGACGTCAGCTGGATCATGAATACCCTCCTGTGTTGAACTTCTTGTGAGTCCTGGATAATTGCTTGAGTTTCATGAATTTAGGTGTCTCTCTGCCTCTCACAATGCCAGCATTCTGCTCCCATGAAAGTGAGCCATGCCCAGAGCCTGCTGAGATTTAACCCATTTCATTCCCCTGAAACAGCACTGAAATCACACAAGTGGAGCAGTAATGAGTCTCCCACATGAAAGCTTAAAACTCTACTGTAATAATTTGACATATAAAAGGTGGATTTGATCCAATTATCCAAAGTAGAACCAGTTAAATGGGAAGTCCTTTTATGATTATCAGAGCCCCAAGGATACAACTGACACCTTTCTGTGTTCCTTTCTTTATCTTTCTGTCTTTGTCAGTCAGCTATAAACCTCTTGCTGTGCTGTAAAAAAAAATCAGCAAAGACTAAAATGAAATGGGGACTGCCACTGCAAAGCAATTTATAGAGTGCCCTTGGTTTCCACAGCTAACCCATTACAAATTCCCTGGAATTTTTTCACTCCATTCTTAGGAAACCACACACAGAATTCCATCCCAAACTCACATTATAAGTATTAAGTAATTGTTAGAATTTCTTTATGCTAATGTATCTTCCTGGCTAACTAGGTCTGCCAGCTTGCTGAGCTTGTGTCTAAAAGGGTAAATAGAGCTGAATCAAGAAGACATTAAAAATTTTAAGGACAAAAGTTTTGCTTTGAACAAAAGGGGAGTAGGAAGTACCGTATGAAGGTCTTCCAGCTGAAGATGTGTTGAAATAACACTCCAATACTTTAGCTTCTTTCTACATCCTGAAGTCCTTACATGATCATACTGAATTGTTTGAAGGCCACATTGATCATTACTCCTAATGTACCCTAGGTTCTTTTATTCTAGGACAGTATCCATAAACTTTGCTTTCTCTTCTGGTTTGTTTTTTTTTTCTTTTTTAATAAGTATGAGCTTTTCCCCATATTTCATTGTTTTCTCTCCTATGCTGAAAATTCCTGTCCAAATCTGTGTGTGACTCACCAGGTATTTGCAATAGTGGAGATGATGACGGCCAACAAGTCTCAAGCTTGGAAGAAGAGTGGCAAAAATATCATGGTGAAATCAAACCTTAAATCTTACAGAATTTCTTTAGAGAAATGGGTCCCTGCATGAATGTTGAAACAGTAGCTAAGTCTGAATTGCGCTGTTCACAGCTTCAAACCAATATTTCCCAAACATGCGTTTTTCTTCGATTATTTAAACAAAACTTCTCAGGAGACTCATGATATACCAGACTATCTCATCTGGGAGCAAAAGATTGAGAATTACTTATCCATGGTGGCAAAAAGTCTAAAAGTCTTATACTTGATGAGTTTTGAAATGTTTAGCAAGCACAGACAAATTACATGTTTTGTGGCCTTGAAGCATTTTGATTTTGGTTTTGGTGGTTCTAATCCTTCATATGACTGCAATTTAGTGATGTTCAATGCTAGTGATCTGCTGAATTCTGCTACCAGTTCCAAGACAAAAGAGTGATGGCTTTGCTTCTGATCTGGAAAAGTCCTGTAGCTCATCTCTAGGCTACTACCTAATCACCTTATCAAGACACATGCACAATATTACTGAGGAGTGAATGTTTCGCCTGTGAAATAAATCAGACTGAACTGTAGTAAGCTTGAGTTTCCAGACAAATTCTCAACAGGAACAACTAGGAGTGATCTCAGACCAGAGGGTATCAAAGTGGAGACCATCCTTTAGGTGTGTCTGAAAGCAACAAATGAGTAAAACCAAAGCAATAGATAAATCTGGAGCCAATGCATTTTCACCTGAGGTGTCTTCATACATACAAACCTTGGTTTTTGAAGCAACATTAAAGTCATTCATTAAACAACCCATGGGCAAGAGTTATAGGATAGTTTTCATGGTCTTTGTGCTGTTTCTGAAGCAATGAATCTTAAAATAACTTGTGCACAAAGCTCAAAGTATTGATTTTAATCAGGCTGATTAAAGAATGGGAGCAAATAGTAACATTAAAGAATAGGACCAAATACTGCATGTTCTTGCAAGGTCTTTGTTTACTCCCTGTCAGCTCAGAGAGACCCTGATTGTAATTAAAGCAATCTCCAGAATACAGGGGAAATAAACCTCAATCTCCCTTTCCTTTGACATGTGACTTACCTAGCGAGCTCTCTGTAGAAATTTGGAGTAGTCAGAGGAGACAATGTAGCAACAGCATTATTTTGGAAGGAAATTATTGCCCCTGTGTAACATACTTGTGGATTGACGGCAGTTGTTATCAGTGTGCACTTACTGACTGGAAATGATTACTAGATACTGGTAGGGGAACAACTAATTTCTAGACCTTGTGTGATGCTAGACATTAGTCAATTGCCAAGAAACTCTCACTTTGAAAACAGTGATGTCTCCAAGACTAGGCAGCAGAAAAACAGAGATTTGAAAACTGCAATTTTGAGCTTAGGGAGCCTAATTATGCCTAGGTTCTGGCTTCTTTTATTTTCAAATTAAGTTCATGTCAAATGATAGCTATTGATTCTCTCAGGAAGTCCCTACAGTGGGAGTCCACTCTCCTGGACAGCTCTCATGAGCCAGAAATCTTTAAGATGTGAAGAATGATGGCTTAAAACTTCCTGGTCTGAATTTCAGCTAAACCTGCATTCTCTGTGTACTTGGCAACAGAAGATTGAGACAGGTACCTACCCCTGGTTTATCCTGTCTATGCCTTGGATTATCATCCCTGTTCTTGTCCACAGGTCTATTTTTTGACTTTCTATCATTCTATTTTTCAGAACACAAAACAAAAATCCCCAGGAAAAACAAATTTTAAATGACTGTTCCCCTTTTTGTCTTTCCATATTTTCTGTAAGTCTAATAGAGAATTTTTGGGGTCAAAATGAAAAAGTTTTACAACTTGCTTTCTGTGTCAAGATTAACATGAGCAAAGGAAGGACCTTTTCATTGTTAGAGCTCTTTGTTAAAATACTGGCAGCACATCACGAGACAGCATGCATCTTTCATTGATCTTTGCAGTTTATTTGTAAAAACAGTGCTTATTATTGTAACAAAGTTGTAAGCCAAATTTCTTTTCTATATTTAACTATAAAGTTTTCCCTATAGGGAAGAACAGATAAACAAGTTAAAATGTTATTTCTAGGACTTTTGTTACTGAGGAGAAAAGGTCTTCCAGACCTTGGTCAACTCTTAGCATGGTTTCTATACATAATTGCCTTTAATATTCATCTTGAATGGAAAACTCTCAGGCAATGTGTTGTGCCATCAAAGGATCTGTTTATGAATTGAAACTTTTGGGGGCGAATTCAGTCCTGAAGGATGAATTACTGTGGCTCAGAGGAGAGCATTGTGATAGACAGATAAAAGGGAATCAGGATATATGGTTTCAGCAGAGAAAAGAAAGTCTGATTGCTTTGCTTGTTTGAACCATAACAATTTATTTAGGAGTATTATTACTAGAATAGCAGTCCAGTTTATTTCAAGCTGATTGGAGCTGTTTCAAAGGTTTAGAATTTCTTTTCTTCATCAGTTTTATGTAGGTTCCAGTTCACACTCAGGCTGGTGCTCTTGCTTTGTGCTTATTCCAGATGCTGCCTCACTTTCTTGTTTTAGTGGGATAGCTTTCATAGTTTCTTTTCTCATGGAATTTTCGTCCAGCAAATAAAGTATCCCAGTATGTTTCCTGACAACTATAAAAGACAAAAATCTCCCACTGATGCATTTTCAGACACAACCCCTGAGAGAGTTTTTCTACCTTAATGGAACAAGTAAGGTCATGATTACACCAGGGATGAAAGGTCAACCTGGTGTTTCCATACTGGTACAACTATATTTCTTACAAGAAGGAACCGGTTTTAATGAACTAGTACTTATGGAGACAAAATAAGCTTATTTTGTAAGCAATAAAGAGGTTAAATAGTCTGTCTAACTTGCATGTTTGTACGGTCTTCATGTCATTATTTGACTAATGATACTCTTACAGAGTGTATTAGAAAAGAAAATTTTACTTTTCCAATTGGAGTTCTGTAAATAGGTCAAAGAAGTGGTTTTCAGCTGTATACTTAATAGAAAAACAGAAAAAATGTGCACACAGCCAAAACTCCCACTCTTTTGGGCAAATATTTTCAAGTGGTCACGAGCACATTTTTTGCGCTTTTGTTTTTTGGGGGTTGGGGTTTTTCCCTGTTCTTGTTTAAGCAACTGTCGGCTTTCTACTAACAGCAACATTCTTTCTTAACACTTTTTTCTCCAAAAAACATTTATCTCATACTGGGGCTACCCTATAAATATCTATTGATCTCAGAGCCTCTCCTGATGGCTGTAATAGGTTTCTGTAGAGCAGTCTGATCTTCTCCTCTCTTGGCGAAAATTAAGTACATCACTTTTATTGCTTTAAATGCTGTGGGGAAATCCACATCTTCAATTTCCTTTATTCACTCTGTCAGCTTTCTGGGGCAAACCATGCATTGCAATATGCTTGCAATGCTGTTATCAAAGTGATAGTTGCCATATGAACAAAGAAGTTTGCTGCCCCTCTGGCAAAAGTGCTTTCTATCTTGGGGAAAACCAAAAATTACAATTAAAAAAATAAACCCCAAATATCCAATATCTTCCATACTATGTTTACTTGGTGTTGCTCTCAAGAGCATAGATCAGTATGTAGAATATCCTAGTTGCAGAGACTGACCCAGCTGAGAGATTGGTCCACCCTGATGGAGAAGGTGTAGAGCAACAGGAGAAGAAAGTTAGCATCATGCATGAGAATGAAAGTGACTTGAACTGTGTTAGATCAGAGCAAGAGTTCAGAAGTAAGAGAAGATCAGACTAAAAGGCAAGGATGTTGACTCTGTATCTGTGTGGATGTATAGATAGTTGGACAGTTGATATGTTTTGCATGAACTGTGAGAACTGTGAATGCTGAAAGAGGCCAAGGAGCAGTAGTGAGCAGTCAGCTAAGTGGCAGAATTTACTTGACCAAGTATTTACTAGAGGGACAGAGGGAGAAAGTCAAATGTGCAAACTAATTTACCTAAAAGCACTACTTGGTGGGTTGGTTGGTATTTTTTTTTCCCTTCTTTATCTCACTGCCTTTAAATGATCTGACTTTCCTTTTTGAAATCATGTTTCTGTTTGCCTTACATTAATATTCATGTCTTGTTCTTCTGTGTTGTGTTGCCTTTGAAGTGCCTAAGCACTTGTGCTTCTTACAGAAAGATTTAGCACTGAGAAACCTTGGTATTTGATACCCTTGAGAAACTGCCAGTTCCCTTATTTGCCACTTTGTTTGTGACAGAATATGATGGTACTAATGCTGAGCTCCAGTTTTGTGGGGGTTTTTGTTGTTGTTTTGTTTTTGTTTTGTTTTGTTTTCCCAGCTAAATAGCAAGGTCTTGGTTTGTGTTCTAGAATCAGGTCACTCCTCTTTTTTACCAGATGCACCCACCATCTCTGTACCATGCCCTGTCATGCATCTCCTGAACTGTTCTTTTGCCTTTTGCTGTTTGAGGTGACTGTGTCACCTTACTCTCATCATAGTGAACATACATAAAATGTCCTGGCTCCTTATGATGAAGAGAAGCAGACATGCCCATGCCCTGGCACCAGGCTTCCTGAGGCAGTGCTAACAGCTGGTTTTCTCCCAGCTAAGGGAACTGCAGGGTGTGGAGAAGCAGCACTGCAGAAATAAGCTTGGGATGAATAAAAGATCTACACCTACGACAAAGGACATCAGAGAAATAAGACAATGGATAAGCAGGCAGCCATTCAAAACATTCCAAACAAACATCATCCCATCTTTTAAAGCAGGCAAGTTACCACATGATTTGGATATGGGAGCAGCATCTGAAGACAGCAATGCTCAACAGGGCTCCAAATCCAAAAATTGGGGACCTGCAACCCAACATGTTCAGAGAGGGTTACTTTGATAAACACCCAGACCAGCAGCTGTGCGTGGCAAGCATCAAAGGAATGTGCTGCTTTTCTTTCCCTCCTGCCATTCATGATTCATGGAAAAGACCCTCTCCTTCAGGAGGTCAGAGTAGCGTTTGCTACCAGATACCTTACTCACACAGGAAGCAATGGGAGAGCTTGGAAAAATCACCAGTTTTCTTATGTCCTGCCTAGATGCTTTCCTTTATCTCTATTTTTTTTTTTTCTTTCTTCTTCCAGGACAAAGAATTCATGACTTAAAAAGCTGAGAGATCAGTAGTATGTTGAACACCAGAGACATTTTTACAGGACTGAACACTACAAAAATTTGAAAGGTTTACAAATTAAAATTAAATTAAAAATAATGGATCTGGTATGACCTATTTTCTCTCTGTTTATATAGAGAACCCAAATATTTGTTAGAAATAGTTACTGGAGAAGATAGCCAACAATCAAGGCAAGATTTAGACACTATGAAATAAAAGAACATCCGCCTGATATAAGTATCTGTCTTTACTATGCTACTACTTCAGTAAGAAATACTCCAAATGTAAGTCTCAGGCTCTCCACAGAGGAGTCAATTGTTTTTATAGACAAAGGCTGTCAGAAAGCACTTGTAATACCCTTTGAAGCCTGTATATGTAACAAGAAACTGTCATACTTCGTAATCCATAAATTTTGCTGCCTTCCTGCAATTTCAGACCCAATGGAGTCAGACCTACATTTAAGAAACTCCAAATACGATTAGCAATCATCATTGCTCATACATTATTTATGGTGCTGTTATTACTTGAGACAATTTCAGGCATTGATACTCAATTTCATATGTTCTTCTCAACTGGCAGCTGATTTTAAATTATAACCCTTAATTTTGCGCTCTAGGGGGTGAAATGAAAGAAAAATCTTGTCCAATATCTGTAATCTATGACTTTTTGCCAACAGAGATCATCCTAAAATCTACTTTACCCACTGGCATCAATGGAGTTTGCACAACAAATAGAATTGATGTTGAATACTCCAGGACTTAATAGATCCAGTTACTGCCAGGTGACATGCTCAGTTTAACAGTCTGAAGATGCCTAGCATGCTCAGAATAGCACAAGGATTTGATTTATCATGACAACAGATGTGAGGTGTTTTACTTAGTATTTCTATTAAGTATAGGG
>WAAE01011965.1:111002-156453 GCA_013400495.1 Nicator chloris | reverse complement strand
AAAGAAGAAAGAAAAAAGAAAAGGCAGACAAAACTAATGAAGTAAAACACTTGAAATCTTTTCTGCCTCTGTTGGTTTTGCTGTAGGGTATCTAGCAGATAAAGAGCTGATCATGTACAGTGTTAAGAAAGCATAGCACTGAGGTGCCTCACCTGCCTCTGGGTGAGGTTACAATGCCAACAAGAGGAGTTCAGACATAGGATGACTCTGTTTGCAATCCGGGGCATATAAATGTGAAAAATGCCTGCTAATGAAGCGTGCAGTACCCCGTGGAATGCAGCTCATGCAGAATAGAAGTTGTCAAGAAGGTGGTGCAATATTACCATGGTTCCTGCTCCTTTGCCTTTCCTAACAAGAATCAGATACACACGGAAGTCTTCACTACAATGAAGTTGAGAGAACTAAAAAGTAGTATCAGGTTGCTGCATCTGGCTTAGCTTTAGAAGTGGAAATACAGTAATGGGATAAATGAAAGGGCCACCCACTCTAAAGTGTGGGTGACCAGTATAAGGAAAAAGCACTCCCCCTTTAATGCTTATTTATTCCAAAGGCTGTTACAAAGAAATTGCTCTCAGTCTGATGTAGTGCCAAACATAGGGGATTAAACTTTTTAATGACTTTTTGTTGACCAACATCCAAGACATCTAGGAACAAAAGAGATTCTGTAACTCCACATAAAGAATATTATTTTCAGACAAGAAGAGAGTACTTGAAAACATAAGTTCAGAAGATAGGATAAAAGGTAGCAGGGAAGAGGATAAATGCATGTCTCAGCAGCAGAACAGTTTATTTTGAGGGTGGAGAATAGATTTAGAGCTAATTCCATGTTCAGTGCCAGAATTCCAGGTAATTGCTTGCTGACAGTGACTAGAATAGGGCAATGTCCATTTTGGCTTGATTCAGAAATTGTGTAGAAAATTCTTTCTTTCGTTCTTTCCCCTCTCTTTTTTCCTTCAATTCTCTCAGATTAGGTGTGGAGTTTTTCCTACAAATGAGATATTTTCTGAAAGCCTACTGTAGTGTCTCTTTTGTGTTATGGTCCCTAGCACTGAAGGAAGTCTTGCTTGAAAATGGAAAGGGGCCCATAAGATTGAGAAGAGGGTGTAGTTGGAGTACAGTGTCTGGAATGAAAGATGGTCCCCCAGTGACTATTGCAGACTGAAACTAAGAGCAGTCTCTCCTAACTCAGGGGCTGCAGACATAAATGTAGTCTGAAGCCACCCTGTTCTTGCCTCCTGGACTGCATGTGCTCGCTCTCTCTTCTGAGAATTGGGGTCTGGGTTTGTTTGAATTAATAGTGAAGTCATTACACTGTGTAAATATGTTAGTCTTCATCTGGTTTTACTCACAAGCTATTCTTGCCTTGCTGTGCTGTTCCTGTTTTCTTGTTTGTGCAAAATTAACCAGGAGCATTTTAAAAGAAAAGGGAGGAAAAGGGTGAATAGTGTTGAAACCTTGATTGCTACGTTATTTACCACAGGCTGAAGTTTGGTAGGCAGTTCCAACTTAATCATATAATAAGAGTACAATGGCATTTTTAATGAAGCTTTTAGGGATCCTTTCCCTTTGTCATCTTTGGCCTTCTTTGAGTAAACTGTGATAATTTGCCTTAATAGCCTAGTATTGCAATATTTCATTTTACTCTTACTGAGGAGTCAGCTGAGCAGCAGTATGAGCCTAAGCACAGAGGTTGCCTGTGCCTCAGGGGGCTGTGACCAAGCGTTTTCCCAGGACAACTGGTTTTTTGCAGGTAGTCCCACTGCATAAGCACTGCTGGCTCCTCATCCAAGCACAACTGCTTCTAGAATGAGTCAGGATGAGGAGCTGCACTCTCATACTCTAATTCTTCCTGTTGCTAGGAAAAGGAAAGCCCCAAGCTGCATTATTGACTTGTCCTGTTTCTCAGTCTCACTTGTGCAGACCAATTGCAAAACCAGAAGAAATACTAACTTTATCCTTTCTTTCTTTTTCCTTAAAACTCATGGACTTCTGTGGCAATGCCTCTGAATCATCTGTGGTACAAGAGACTGGGAAGTGGGAGCTGGTACACGTGCCCCAAAGTTGGTTGGTTGTTCTGAAATTAAAGCTGGACTGATCTTTGGTGTCTGATTTCATTTCTCTGTAGGTGCTTTGGCATTCTCAGTTCCCCCTGCAATGGAGCAGTCACAGCCATCACGTTGCAGAGGGGCTCATGTAGAACAGGAAAAGAGGGAAGGTGTTCGGAATATCGGGTGATAATGGTGATTTCTGGCACATGAAGAAAGAACTGGGGATTGGAAGAGGCATATGACCCAGGTGTTCTCACATAAATGACCATCAGGGAAGGAGACAATAATGCTGACATTCGGTAATGATATTAGATTGTGGTCAGCAGTCTGCTGAGGTGGAGACTGCAGTTCATCCTTCCAGACATACAGCATCTGGCTGTCTCTCCAGCTGCCACAAACTCATGTTTTCAGGGCTGTCCTTTTAAATATGAGAACCAGAGAAAGTGCATTTTGAAAAATGGTGTCTTAAATGCTTTGTATTCTGCAACGTAAAGTACATTCTGTAAGGAATTCTAAAGAGCCATTTCCAGGGTGAGGATTGCAGATGCTGCACAAATGTTTATAACCTGAAAGCATTCTCTCTCCAGGCAGTGTAGCAGACAAAGGAGAGTTTTTGCACTAACTTCAGTTAGACAGATTTTCCCCCTCATTTTTCTAGAATTTGTGAATGTGTGAATGCAAAGGCAGTTTACTCACTTAGCAGGAATACTACAGAAGGTAAAGCTGTCATCTTATTTTTCTTGCTCTGTATACATGCTTGCAGAGATGGCTCCCAATAAAAGCTCCAGCTTGACAATGTGCCATGATTTGTGGATGTTCAGACCCAGGTGTTGAACAGTAACTTGCTGCCAGTTCCCAGCAGTGTTATTCTACACCCAACCACATCATCTGAGTATTTCCCTTTGGTTTAATGCCCGGTACTTTAGGAGCCATAGGGTCTGCTAGCTGTTTTCATCTGGATAGTATTCTTAGTATTCTAACTGCTCATCCATTGCAGTGAACACAGTGATCAAAAAGAAGAGTCTCATGCTGAAATGGATGATAAATAGCCAATTAGAGACAAAACTAAAAAGCAAAACCATCAGAAAAGGGGTGGGGAAAAGGCAGAGATAAAAGGGCAAGAACAGTCTGCTGAAATGACTGGACATAGAACAAAGCACGGGTTAACAAACCTTCATTCTTTGAGCAGCCTTTGGTGATGCATTTGAAAATGACTTAAAATCAAGACCTGGGGGCTTCCTGTCACATTGATATAGAACTACACTGTTGACTTCAAAGATTACCTAACATTGTTTTGGTGCTCTGTTGTGATGCTGCTGCTGGTATTTCACCAGACAATATGAATCAGCCACATTGAGACAGAGTCTGTAAGATTTGGGGTCAAACTAAATGTTCCCCAAATTCTTGTATCTCCTTTAATCATGTCTTCTGTTAGGTCCCAGTTCTACAGAGCAGGAAGCTGCCTTCAAAATCAAGCAGAGTAGGCAGCTTGTGATCTCTCCAAGTGTTGAGGAGGAAATACTGCTATGAAATATCATAGTCACAATATAAGGTAGACAGGGAAAACCCAAGCACCTCTGTATGTACACTGTGCCTGGGGCAGGAAGCATAGTTTGCTTTCTTTGAGAAGACAGGATTCAGCAAAGTGATGCCAATATTGACCTAAGGGTGATAATTTGTTTTAAAGATGGGATAGAATAGGAGGACTCCTAGCTGCGCTGCCTCAGGGACAACAATGTATATGCTCTATTCTGGAGCAAGTTTTTTGCTATTCTGTGATAAACTATGTACATCTGTGCATATTCTGGGCATACTGTGCTGCCCTTTAAGTTACTTGGAAATGCAACTCGTTTCTGGTTTTATCTAGATGAGGAATTGAAAGTGAATTAAGTTGAGTAAAATTTTAACGTGGATTATCCTAAGTGTATACACATGTAAAATGCACTAAATTAAGGCAGATTTAACTGAGATAATAGTATCCTCCCAGAAATTTTGCTGATCCTCTTGCAGTCTTTCAGATTACCTTCCTCCTTATGTCCTTCTGAAGCTAAGGCCAGCTTTAAACAGACACTATCTTCTCCCAGTAGGACACAAAATGTAGGTAAGGAAACTTCTGTAAGGGGAAATGTAGATATATAAGTTGTAGAATAACAGGTTGGAATGATCTAGATAGTCTAGACCTAAAATACTTGTTGAAATTCATTATGTGGGTTGAGAGACCCATAGGGTCACCGTGGGAGTGAGATCTCATTCAGGAAGAGTCTTTGGAGGTTTTTTCTGTTTGCACTGGGAGAGTCACTGCTCACACTGACTAGTGCTGTGTGAAATAGGGCAACACAGCTCCCCTGTTTATTTGGAGGTGTTTGGCTCTCTCTCCACCAGATGCAGCTACACACTCCCCCTGAGCACAACTCCCTGAACAACTGCCTGATGCTTGCAGAACAGGATGTTGTTTTCCATGGCATTATTGTTTGGACAGGGAAAACTTACGAGAGGACCCCTGTGAGTTTTGCCTGTTGGTTCAGAGGAACCTCAGTGAGGTTTGTTTTCTGGTTGTTACGATCTGAGTTTTCTTTGGCTCTAGCAAACCATGAGAGCTGGACTACTGCAGGTCGTAGAAATGTTCTTTCCCTGGTGGTCTAGCAGTGGATTGAGAATTCCTTTGAAACATGAATATTTATTGTTTATTAATGCAGACTTCTGGGACCATTTTCCACACAGTTTGAAGGAATGATCTTTGGAAGCTGCAGTATATGTATCCATGATGTAGCACTCTGTGAATCAGACTTCATGTAACAGCAACGTTGTGTTAAATTGAAGAGTTAAAAATAAATTATCTCTAGAAGAAAGTGCTTGTACTTAATCTAGAGGCTGAAGATTACACTTTTCTCTCTAGATCTAGCAGAGAAATGGATGAGAGTTGTATTATTTTAACAAGAAGGAGGTTTGGTAAGAAAAATTGAATCATTAAACTTGCTATGGCAAGTGAAAGAAGTAAATCTGTTGCATTGCAACTACTGTAAGTTTTTCTTTTAGGAAGGATCTGTGCCACAGCAGTCACTGAGAGTTGAGAGTTTCTGGTTTCTCAGTCTGAGACAGGATCCATGTCTGGAGCTGTCTGAGAGCACAGCATGATTTCCTCTGTGGGATAAATTAACCATGGCTTTGTGCTTTCACACAGTGAGATCCCTCGCTATCATCTATGCCTATGTTGAGCTAAGAATAGAAAAAAGCAACATCAGCAGTGCTGTGGGAAAACTACATCATTCCAGATGGCTTCTGATAAACTCTTTTCTTGTTTGGGATTAATAATAAAGTAGTAGTAAATAATGGTCATTTCTCATCTACATCTTAACCTACATGTCTGCTTAGCAGCTAGAAGAAAGTTAGGCTGAAGTCTGTCAAAGGTGGATTTTTCTGGATATACCTGAGAAGCTGTCAGTAAGTAGTTTAATTGCCTTGCAGGGAAAAAGACAACCCACAAAGATCTGGGAGTTTGCTTTGTTTGTTGGTTATTAAAAAGCTTTGAATTCCCCTCTTACCCCCTCCATTCTGCTTTATCACATTCATGTGGCACTGAATAAAGAGCTTTTATTTCCATTGTTACTAAGGTTTGTATCCTGTGAGATCATGTTAGGATTTCTCTCAGACTTCATAGAGAGGATCTTCACTCTGTCTCCAGAGGCGAGTGGGACAAATCCCACATGTGATGTATTCATTTAGCTCTACAGGCCACATGTTGCATACAACTGTCCCACCAATGTTGATCTGTTAAAAGGCAAAACAAATTTGTGATCCCAACTCAGAATCAGGCCCAACTGGGGAGCCAAACAATGACTTGCATTCTTTGTAGTTAGTCTTGACAGCAGGCTATTTGGTTAAAGCATATGTTTGCATTTCCTAATTTATTGGCATGCTTTTAATTTGGATTACTAATTCTTCAGAGAAAGAGAAAAGAAAAAGAAAACATGGCACCCCTGTGGCTATTTCATATGTTTGCTCCATGGGGATCAAGTCCTTGCTCTGAAAGATAGTTCTGTCCTGTCCAAAGCAGGATGGGAAGGAGAGACTCTCACCATGATTGAGCCAGTTGGTTGCTTCATTGTGCCTGATGGCTTTGGAATATTACGCAATATGCCCAAGACTAAAGGCAAACAAGCTCTTTTGTTCATCTCTCAAGTGGAGGTTGGAAACTCTGTCCTCTTGCCTGTAGTTCGGGACAGTTTGGTCATCTAGTCGGCATATTGGCTATAGAGGGGTCAGCTTCCACCTCCTTCACAGTCATTATTTTTAAATTTACAGAAGTATGGTTAATTGAAATAGAGAAAATAACTTTTTTCCTTAAGTAAAAAGTGAGCAATAAACTGAGTTGCAGTACCAATTCCATTGTGGTAACCTGTCTCACAGACATTGTATGAATATAAAAGATTGTGTAGATGTGATATAGAAGAGATTTTGACAGCAGCAGAAGAGCTCTGTAATATGTGGGATCATAGCCTAGTGGCACAGGTATTTGCCAAGATATTAATAAATAGGGATAATATGTAGAAGACTGAGTAAGAGCCTAATTTAGTTTTCTAACATGAGTACCTAGGGAGCAAGGGCATTCCTGGGATAATGTATGTGTCCATTTCCTTGAGTCCCTTGTCTCACCTTTGCAATACAGCTACTGCCTCTTTGCCAAGTGAGAGAGGATGATGAAAGACTGACCTGGTAGCTCTGGAGAGCTCTCCCTTTCTGGCTGTACAACTGGTTGTGGCTTTTCTCGTCTTCATCCACTCAGTCCCCACTATCATCAGGAGATGATTGGATGGACCAAATCTGGCAGAGTGTGCAGAACAATAAGTGCAATGGTACTGTCATTTCTGTGGTACATGAAACTTCATCTGTCTTACTGAGTGCTGCTTGGCATCCGCAGTGAAAGGTTAATGGACAACCTCCATGCTGTTCCTTCTGCTGGGAGTGGTAGTAGCCATGATTTTCTGCCAGGACTGACTCTGCACTTGGACTTTATGATGTGTTTAAAAAAAAATTTAATTGCTTCTGAGGGAATCACTGCTGATATCTGTTCCATCAAAACACCTATTTAGGCACAGCTCCTCTCAGCGTTGAAGGTGGGTCTGAAGCCAGCAGTGTCTCTACTGCTTGTGCTGGATAAGTGATGACACAGCCTAGGTAAAAATGCCAGTGACTCTTCTTGCCTTTCACTGACTTGCTTAGCTAGTACAGCGTGGAGTCCCTCAGCATAAAAACAAATGAGACATCATAATATGAACAGATGAGAGCCTAGTGACTAAGACACTGGCTGGGAATATTGTCTTCAAATATTTGCTGGAGGCCATGCTGAAATTCAAGACCTTATCTCCCAAAGCTCAATAAAGTATGTTTGCCATCAGTCTCCTCACCCTTCAGCACATTACAGCGTCTGTCTTACTCTCCCCCTGGAGTGCTTCTCCATTATGTTTAATAGTGCCAGACAGAGAGACTCAAACTGTTTGACTTCTTACCACAACAGTCTCATCACTTAATATTGCTACAGCTTGCAGTGAAACTCTGTGGTGCCTATAAAATATGTGTGATAGCAAATGACTCCAGCAAAAATATCAAGAAAATGTCATTGCACTGGGAAAAGGGGCTAAGAGCTCCTCTGTCAAAAGGGGAAGACAAAGGTAAACAGAAAACTCACTGCTGCATGATTCTCAAATCATGGGAATGACATTACCCACTTAGTCACAAAATGTAGACAGTAAGTTCCTGACGCAGCCTTCCTGGGAAGTTAATAAAAAAAGGAAGATCTTCCGTGCTTGGAAGGACTTGTTCATAAAAATCCCCAACTTTTCTCCTCTATGCTCTGCATAATTTTCCTTGAGCATTTCTATCATACATTCATGGAATTTTGGATATAAATTCAGAAGGGAAGGAATATTCTCTCTCTCCAAGAGAAAAGTTTAACGTCTCTGTGTTGTTGTGACCTGACTGGTAAAGGGTAGCCTTGGTGGACTGATGCAGGTGACATTTTAGCCCAGCACAAGCAACACCCATTTCAACGTCTAGCCTGAACCCTCCAACATTGCAAAAATCCCTTTGCTGTACAGTTTTGTACAAGTAATCAACAGTATCTTTTATACAAGGATACAAAACTAATTGGAATGGCTGAGGAAAAAACATGTCAGCAAACAATGCTCTTAATCAAACAACACATTCTGAAAATGTGACTCATTATCACAGGCACATCTAGTTTATGTCATGCTACGGGTGACTTGATTGCCTGTAACTGGGATAAAAAAATAAGATTGTTTAAATGCAGCTTCAGGGAGTGCTACATATTTTATCTCAGTTTCATCTGGTTTCCCATGATATCAAAGCTGTGTTTAGTGGATGGAGATTTACAACCAGAAAATGGTATCTGTAGCTGAAGAATGTGAAGGGATGATGTAGAATAGAATAGAATTAGTTATCATTGCTGGGGAAGTAGAGCTGGTTTGCAGCTTGCTTCTTCCCTCTCCATCTGGGACTGATCTGTGTCTTTGTATTGTATATAGGAAATGTTCTCTACGATTCTCTGAGCATAAAGACACTTTTCCAGGCACTGCGGTGTAGGAGATTTTGAAAACCTTGACTTACGTATAGATAATAGTTAACATGCACATTTTTACAAGTATGTTTCCTTTACCCTGTATTTTAAAGAAGAAGAATACCTAGATAGACTCAACTGACAACAAAGGAATAAGTATGGATGCATTTCTCTCCTCCTAGCCAAGGCTAAGTACACAATATATTGTTTTGTTTTATTTTTGTTTCTATAATGAATGCTACACAGCAATAGAAATTACTCTGCTCAGAACAGGAATTATGTCTATTCTAATGAATGTCTAGTGACTAGGAAACAGACACAAGGCTATATAGGCATTTTAGTTCAAGGTTCCTGTGATTGATAGCCAGGCTATAAATGGATAGTGATTTTAGCAGATCAAAACAGTTGATGGCAGCAGGCATTTGCAAGAGGGTTTCTTGTATAGCTGGCTGGTAGCTGGTCTTTTGAGTAGACCTGCTAGTTACTGTCTAAGCTACATGTAACAGACTTATTTTTTGATGTGCTGCAGTCATTTGCATTAGGTAGCTCAGTTTTGGCTTATTCTAATTCAAAAGTATAATTTTTCTTTAGAAATGGGCTCTAGGCTGGGAAGAAAGGCTGGGTTCTGTTGATTTCCCTAACAATTTTTGAAGTTGTCTTTTGTTACTTTTACCATTCTCAAGGATGAGCTTAGAGCATTAGATGCATATCTTAAAATACATTTTCCATGTCACTCAGCTTAAAAGCCAAAAGTAAAACATCACTAGATATGGTATGTGAGAGCATTCATTAGCACCATTCGGGATCAGGGAACTCTTTTTTTAAGAAGCTATTTGAGGAACCAAAAATAAAACTGCAAGTAGGCTTCTTGCTGACAAGTTGCAGGTGTATGCCACATGCCCGTATTGGAAAAAAGATGTGGTTATGAAGGTCTTGATGACAGACAAGGGTCTAAAATGCCTTCATCTCCAGGTTTTAGCCAGTCCATCTGTTTTTTATTTGCATTTCCTCCAGCTAGCAGAGTTAGTATTTTCCAAACTCAGTATAACCAGGCACCAGTCTATATAAAATCGAGGAGGTTTTGTATTCTAAGATCCTTAGGGTAGTAAGGTGTCATTTAAATCAGGGAAGTCTTACTTTTATGGTAACTATATAATAATTTTTGGGTCAGTTTTATTTATTATGTTTGGAAAAATGAGGGACAGGAGTGATGAAGCTGAGGAAAGAGCACTTTAGCTCCACTTTGTTTGAATAAGTAGAATCTGCTTGTGCCTGAAGAGCACCAAAAAGGTATTTCTATTTTGCTCTTATCGGTACTTCCAGCTTAAAAGATCTGGCCTTCTTTGATTTCATTCTCTTGAGGATATGTTCATTCTTAAGGCTAAAAGTCTTCCACATACTTCGGATTACTCCAAACAGCTGCACCTTGGAAAAATTCTCCAAGGCACATATTCAGAGGGCAGAAGTAATGAGGCGACAGCACTTGGGAAATATCCTGCCAGCATTCCTGGTACTGTAAAGTAAATTTTGACAAAGAAAACAACTTCTGAAGTCACATGAGAAATGGCATCATTTCCCTTCCCACTACTGACATGAGAGAAATTTGTTTGGTTTTCTTAGAAGACCTCTTGTTTCTTATGTGATTCTCAACAGAATGGCACGAAGATAGATAAACAAGAGTTTCTCCATCTAAAGAAACAATTTTCAAAGTGAATTCTCAAAAGCCTCAAAGTTTTTCTTTTCTGAGAGCAATATAAGTCTTGATTTGAAATATGATTACAGAAAATTAATAATTTTACACTGGAAATTAGTCAGTTGAACTTTTTGGTTGGGGTGAACAATTAATTGCAAAATCATTTTGAAAAACAATGGTTTGATTTAGATTAGATTGAATCTCCAGATTTGACATACTGGAGAAAATTAGTTGAGGAAGTGTAAACATAATTTTCCAGAAAGTGCACAAAATTTATTGTCATCTTTTTTTATTTAAACAAATTCCCCAAGAATAATTTTGAGGAATGGAAAAAAAAATCTGTAATTAATTTAATAGGCAGTAAAATTAGATTCAAACAGATAGCATAGTTGTAGCTTTGTGGGAGTCAGCAGAAAGTATCCTGGAATGTGGCAGTATGTGTTATTATGCCTCTTTCAAGAATCCTCTCTTTTCCTTTTGTAGGAGCAAAATTTTCTTTATGGGAGAACGCAGTCCTTTCACTTTTTCTTTTTTTTTAAAGGCTGTTTTCCTGTGAGGTAATGATGGTTTTGATGAATATAGAAGAACTGTATACCCGTGTATCTGCTTGCAGGGAATTATATGTACAAGATATTTTGTGTTCTATAATATATTCCATGCTGCATACCATAGGGTGTTGTTTAGCAGGTGGCAAGTTTAAGGAGTATACCAAGACCGTAAGTGAATGAAAGGTTATCAAAGTGAAATGCTGACCAGTGATGTTTGTTCACTTCCAAGGAGTCCCGCTGGTGTGGATTAGGGATGAGTGGTGCAGTTAGGGACATTTGAATGAGTGTGATGCAGATACTCACTGTGACAACACTGAGCTTATTGATAATAAACCAGTGTGTCTGACAGCTGTCAAAGCAATAATGCCTCGTCCGAGGTTAAAATGAAACGTTACCTATTGGGGGGTGTGCTTCAGTATTTTTACTGACTTTCATGGCTGTGTTGATTGTCCACAATTGATTATCCACAATTGTTCATTGTGGAGTTTTAAGCTCTTGCCTTATGAATCAGATCCCTGAATGCATGAAAATATGAAATCTTTTGTGCCCACATACATTTGAGGGAAGGAAAGATGAAACCTGAGCAAGCAGGTTCCATCTCTTATTTTTTAAGCCATGACCAGTAGTTGTGTGAGCTTGAAGATTGCTATGTGGCTGCAGTGGAGCATCCCTAGCTGCATCTCCTAGCCCCATGAATTGTTACCTCAGCTATTGTTTTATTTTGGAGGTTTCGGTGGTGGTTTGTTTGCCCGTTTTTTGGTTTGGTTTGGGTTTTTTTTGTGTGGGTTTTTTTGTTGTTGTTTTTTGTTTTGTTTTGGTTTTTTTTTTTTTTGTTTTTTTCTATGGGCTGCATCCATTCCTTATGCAAAGGAGTGCCTCACTGTAAACCTTTCTCTTCCCCATCAGGCCTATCCTTGCACTAATGACAAGGAATGCGAAGTTGGGCGGTACTGCCACAGCCCCCACCAGGCCGCGTCTGCGTGCATGATGTGCCGGAGGAAGAAGAAGCGCTGCCACCGGGACGGGATGTGCTGCCCTGGGAACCGCTGCAACAACGGTAGGGTACGGCTGCCAGCTCTGGGCTCTTCTGCAGAAAATCAGCCTTTCGACATCCTCTGTTTCTATGAGCGTGCCCAGCAACAGTATCTTTTCCTGGGTGGGAGCACTTCTTTTTCTAAGCCAAGAAAACTTAATTGTCTACTTCATTCCACTCTGCCTCATTTTCTCTAATAGTATTTCTATGTTTAGGGCTCAGGTACTACCAGTCTTTTCTTATATTTTGTGGTGGAGAAACACAAAAATGCTGCTGCCTAAAATCACAGCTCTACATTCAGTGTGCTTTGATTCACTGGAAGAATGTGCAGAAGTCATATTTTAAGGAAGCAACAGAGACTTAATGAATTCTGAATTTACTCTCCCTGGCAAGGGTTACAACCATACTGTTCGCATTCCCATGGAGACTGGAGAGAGATGTCTGTAAGGAGCTCTCTGGGGGCTCAGACCGTAAAGACAGAGTGACAGAGAGGCTGGCTGACAGTGAGTGAAGCAGAGCTGTGGTGAGGCTAAGTGCCAGGAACCAGAGGTGAATGTGTGATTAGGGCTGAACATCACTGAGGCCGAACACCAGTGCTTTCATTGTCCTGACCTGATCAGTGCATGTCTCTCAGCTGCTTTTCCTCTTGTTCAAATCTTTGAGTGGCTGTCTTTCTCTTGCAGGTATTTGCATACCGGTAACTGAAAGCATCCTTACTCCTCACATCCCTGCTCTAGAGGGGCCACGCAACAAGAAGAATGGTCATTATGCAAGCAAAGATTTGGGATGGCACAACCTGGGGAGGCCCCGATCCAAGCTGTCACACATAAAAGGTAAGATCACATTTGGACTGGACTGCTCTGTTCCTTCATGTAATGAATCATGTTAGTGCTGTTAAGATACAGCAGTGGAAACCAGAAATAGGCAGTAATTTCACAGGGAGTGAATGTCTATTGTGAGAGTTCACAGCAGGGCTCAGAAAGTGATGTAATGTCAACCGACAGTTCCTGTGATTGAAACGGCATCTGCTTTCTTCTCTGTATCAGATGTGGACTGACAATCATTTTATCAGTTGTGCAAGACTGCAGACATCCTCCTCTTGTAACAGCCATGTAATTGAACACTTGTAATTCTGCTTACAGTCTTGTAGCAGAATTTTTCCTCACTAAGTCTTATGGCAGGTCTCATGCATTACACCCTTGAACCTTCCTAATTAATATCTTCTCTTGTGTTTACATCCTTCAAATAACCACAGGTGGAACTATCCCCTCTCCTTTGTCTCAGTTTGATTTGCATAAGTCTGCACTGAATCTGTACTTACACATTTTCCCATGAGATAAAATAATTTGGTTGCTCTTTTTTAGGACACGAAGGCGATCCCTGCCTGCGGTCATCAGACTGTATTGAGGGACACTGCTGTGCTCGCCATTTCTGGACCAAAATTTGCAAGCCTGTGTTGCACCAGGGGGAGGTGTGCACCAAACAGCGCAAGAAAGGGTCCCATGGACTGGAGATTTTCCAACGATGTGACTGTGCCAAGGGTTTGTCTTGTAAAGTATGGAAGGATGCGACCTCCTCTTCTAAATCAAGACTTCACGTGTGCCAGAAGATCTGAATGAGGATTGGGAAGATAGTATTAAGTGACTGTGGCTTTATGTATTTAATGCATTATGGCATGGTGAAAAAAGGGGACTGCAGATGAAAGTGGAATGGCTAAAGTAATAGTTAGAGTATGAGTAGAAGTCACACCAAATGCATTTCTTTTTGAGCTGGTGGTAAACACAAGTGTAGCTGGAGTTCACCTACTGCACAGTTCTCCTGTAAATAATTCTACCGTTTGTGGGAAATGCTAGTATGCAAACAAGTAGAGTGGAAATGAATGTCACTTACCTTGCTGTGTTGTCCCATGATGTTTCAGGGGTTCAGTGTTAGGGCTACAGTGAGTCTCCAGTGTGGTAAGGATTTTCTACAGAAATTGCATACATTGTACTCCTAAAGGAAGCAGTGCATGCCAGGAAGACTCATCTGTCAACACATTTTTGGCCACATTGCAGGTGTGAGAAATGGAAACAAAGTTACTGTGAGTGTCCACATGCCCTCATTATTCAGGGCTGACACAGCAAGGAAGCACTCCTGCAGGACAAGAGTGCTATGTTTTGCAAGCCCTTATGAAGAAGGTGAAAACTGGCCATCTCAAAATTTCAAGAGAGCAGCAGTTTATCTAAGAGGAGGCATTTAAATAGGGTTTTGTTTCCTATACATGGGTAAATTGCAATGCTTTATGTAGTTCAATGTCATAGTCAGGCACTTAGTCACTTGTATTTGCCTCAGTTTACTGCTAAGATATGTTGGGTTGAGCAGATGAAGCAAGTATGTGTGCAGGCCGAATCCAGAATTGTATACAGGCAGTTCCTCATTAGTTTTAAATATACTTTCCTTGCCTAAGCCTTCTTGCATTATAGACCTTTCCAAAAGAAATAGCAGAGTGTTGAAGTGCGTAACATGAAGAGCTTTGAAGTTATTTCTCTGTTGCTGTTATATAATACATATAACACCTCAGCATTTGTTGAGGTGTTTCAAGCATACTGCTACAAACTCAAATTTTTACATTTTATGGCACTCTGCAGCAGTATAATGGATTTGTTCTTGAGACAGCAAAGAAAGAGGAGTTGGGTCTTGTGAGCACCTCCTCTCCTGCAGAAGAGGATGTAAGAAGATGGCATGACCACAAATGACTTGTTAAACATCATGTGATGTCACAGCACACCAGCCTCCAGCCCTTACTCAGCCTGAAACTGATGTCCTCTCACTCTGGAGTGTTGTGCCAGGAAAGACAGAAATGTATAGACTGTGGAAACAGCTGCCAACCCTACGTTGTTTGTGTACTGGTTAAAAAAAGGACAGCCTCTGTCCCTTGACTTGTTTCCCAGGTCTTTTCAAACTTTTAAAATTTTACTTATTTGCAAATATTCCTTTGTATAAACTTTGGTAAAGAGACTGATATTACTTTAAAGAAGTCTGATTCTATAATTGACCTACTGCTAAGTTGTAATTACCCATTTATAATTACCCACTTTCATGTTCTATAATACAAGAGACTTTTCTGTTATATTCAGTTCTGCACAACATGGGTAGGCCAGTTTGTAGTTTAACTTTGGAGAGCACGGCACCATTACCTGACGCGTTTTTCCACCAATGGGATGCTTTAAAGCTTTAGCTTAGCTACACCACTTGACTCAGCCTTCCTAATTAGAACACAGACCTCAGCTTCATTGCCCTTGTCTTTCGTTAGAGTCTAAAGCAGAAGAGTATTTCACACACCTCTCTCCCTACTGGAAACAACTCTTCTTACTCCGGCATTTTCCAATGTCACTGGAACAGGAATAAGGCTCAGAAATTTCAAGATACTAAAAAAGTCCAGGAACTAATTTTTCAAGTTTTATTTACAGTGACACACCACATACTCAGAAGAACTTAAATGCTCTCATTGTCACTACATATAAAAGAAAATGATACCCAGCCTGAGCCAGGGGGGTTGCAGATACGGGGTCCTAGCATTTTTTTAGCTCTTCTTATTGGCCTACCCATCATTTTGCTCTTCCAAAACACAGTTATTTGGGATAATTTATTTACAGGAAATGTTTAATGAGATGTATTTTCTTATAGAGATATTTCTTACACAAAGCTTTGTAGCAAAATATATTTGCAGCCTGTTGACTTTAATGTAGAAAAATGTATAATAAGATTAAATATATTAAATTTCCTTTCACATTCCTCCTCAAATATTTTACCCATATTCTTTTCCTTACCTGCTGCTTAAGAAAAATAGTTCTTTACAGAAAGACATGCAAATCAATTGAAAAAAAAATCGTATATCTTAGCTATGCAAGTGAAAACGTGATTGGGCTTGTGTCTGTGTGTAGGCTGAGTTTTGGTAAAAAACATGAAGGTCATCTTAAAATCCCCATACATCATTTCTACAAAACTGGTTTAAGTGACAGCTACCTGTATGCTTCTCTTGGGTCGGTTTACACCTAAACACACAGGAATACGTTTTGAAAATAATGCACCTGGTTGTGTAATGTAAAATCAACCATGTTAACCAGGAAAGGTATCCAGACACATTTCCTGGATAGTGATACATACCAGAGGTACTCGTGATGGATAAAGGTGGTATTCAAATTACACAGCTTTTTGTTAGAGGCCACAGCATACAAATGCACTCCTGCAAAACCTATAACTAGCAATTCTGAAAAGGCAACTTAGAGCATTCAGCTCTAATAACATGAAACAATCCATGTGACATAACTGCGAATACTGTTAATAAAACCAGCCAAGTTTTGATCCCAGGAAAACTCCTGCAGAGCACAATAAATATTGCAAAATAATGGCTGTGGTTATTGAGCAATGGTCTTGATACCCCTGTTAGTTGTTTCTGGTAAACCTTTGCTCCACCAGATGTTCATTTGGGGGATGGAATGGTCTGCAAGTCACACGAGTGATTGTATAAAATGAAAAGATTTAGCTACTGTCATTTGCAATATTAGGTTGGGAGGCCTTTGAAAATTCCAACAATTTTTACATCAACTTAATTAAGTTGTGAACATTTTCAGAGGCCAATGACTTCAACAGAGACTGCCAAAGCCTTCAGAGATTTAATCTGGGAACAAAAACAATAGGCACAGGCAGTTCCTTGCACACCACAAATACTGAGCCACATAGCTGAATGGAGTAGCATGCAAGCAGTTTTGTAAGACTGAACTTCGGTTTAGAAGACAGTGAATGTTTTGCGGAAATATACATCAGTTTGAGAATAAAAGAACAGCTAAATTTGGGGATAATTGCTCTCACTCACTGTGTCACTCATCACAAGCATTAAGAATGAGTTTGGTTCAGTAACATTTCAGAAATCTGCTGTCATGGCACAAGTACACAAGATATTATTGCTGAACAATTCAAATAATTTTCATATTAGCCTAGAATAGCCTCAGCAATGCAACATCTCTTTGGAAATACTTATTAGCTTTTCTAAAAATAATGGATTTCTACTCTATAACGACGTATATTTGATTTACAGTATAAATGTGGGTGTGTATCTATTATTGTACTATTTGCTTTGTCTCATGCTGTTTGCAACCTATAGTATTTATGATTTTAAACATTTTTTTAATGAAAACAATCAAAATAGATTTATCTGCTTCTGTAACAACACTTTCAACAGCATACATCCAGAATCTGACACCTAAGCCAGAATTCACTGAAATTTAAGCCATCTTCTGCATATTCTGACTTTCCAGCTCATTGTCTCAGCAACAGCAAAAGACCCCCCTCACCAAACACCATAAAATATCTTGGGCAGAGGCTGAGAAGAGACATTCCTAAACTATTCCTTGTCACCAGCCCTCTCTGCTTTCACTTTAGAGCTCTGCATCATCAGCCCCACTAGCAAAAATAAGTGCTATCAAAGAAAATTTGTATTTTTCATCCCTTCCAGTTTGCTTTCCTTCTAGGAAAGCCACTTAAGAAAGAGATTCTGGAGGTCAAAACCAGCAGAAACTCATATAACAGAGGCTTTTAGGAGTTTTGAGATCTATCCTCTAACTTTCAAAAACTTAATTGCTAAGAAAATTATGTAATAGCAAGACCATGTTTATAAAAAAATAAAAAACCCTTGTTCTTTGGATTATCAGTCACATGTTCTGAAAATAGCTGCCCGCAGTGAGAGAGAAGAAACAAACACTTCCTCCTCACCCAGGCAACCTTACCTGTAGTCCCTGACAAAGGGAAAGCAGTTGTTTTGGATTTCTTTTGCTCTGGGCACAGTGTACACAAAGGAATCATCAATTTTGTTTTTAAATCACGCTAATAATAAACTTATGGTTTCTTACCTTGTTCACTGGTCTGAGATATGATATATCTTTTTGCTGCATTAGACAGGAGTGAAGAAACAGCTTCAAGGTATGTTCTCCCTCATTTAAATCCTAGTTTTTCACTGAGATAAGGCTTTCAGCTCAAATGCTTTATCAGCTAATACAGTTTTTCACATGCTCACCACTATGCAAAAGTGCTTACAGACCCTGTATCCATTCTTACCATTTGTTTAGATGCAGCTTTACATGGCTTCTATGAGTTACTGAGAAGCCCCAGATGGCAGCTGCAGCCCTCTCACGGCTCAGCCAGCTTTACACAGCCCTGCTTGTGGCAAAAATGCAGGAGGTAAGGGGAAAGCACTGGAAAAGCTGGAGGTGGCAAGGGTGGGAGCCAGCCCAAAGCTTGAAACGGTGGATATAGGGGGAAAGCTACCTCAAAATGTAGTTAGATGTCAAACACCATGAACATTAATGGTATCCCACACAATAATTAAGAGCAGGGGAAGGGCAAATGCCCCCTCTTTGCTCCTGAGCCGTGACCCCACGATACTGACCCAAAAAGGAGAGGCATGTTTTAGTGACTCAGGTCCCTCAAAAGCTGAAGTGTTGAGCCTATTTCCCCTGGGAATCGTATGCCTTTCACCTTGGTCCTCTGTGTATCCAAATCCTGGTAATTCCAGAGGCTTTGGACTCAGGCACATTGTTTGGATAACATTGCTGTAGCTCAGAGCCTGCCTGTGCCCAGGGATCCCACTGAAAGTCTGTGCAGAAGGAAGGAAGAGGCAAAAGCAGGAGACGACTGCTCTTTGCAGAGCTCCAGCTGGTCCCAGAGCTGTTATTTTGACCACCACTGATGGGACTGACCCCGATGGATACATAGCATTGGACAGAGCTCGTTGCAAGTTTGTTTGTTCTGGCAGCTTGCTGGTTTTTTTTGGAATTGCTTATTGTTATAGCATGAGCGTCAATTACTTATTTACAAATGTCTGGTACCAATAAACTCTGCTTTTTGCAGTACCAGCTTGCAGCTTGATTTAGAAATGGTTTGCTGCCTGCCAGCTTCCTGAAGCAGAGGAAATAACCTTTTAGAGGAAACTAAGATTTTAATAAGCATGGAGGTGAGTTGTTTTTTTTTTTTTCTTTCCTTTTTAGGAAAAAAAATATTTAGAAAAAAGAAGAAAACACCATTAACACAAAGATTTCTTGACACAAATTGTAATTTTAGGGTCTTTGGCAAGCTTGTACTGTAATTCTCCACTGCTGTTATCAAAGTTGGCCAAACAGTAGTTAACAAATCAGAAATGTATACCAGTGTGGTTGCTGTGGTATAGTTGTTCCAATTTTCTATTCCTCATAAGTGATTTATTTCTGAGAGTATCTTATTCAGCAATATTCACTCAAACTTGCAAACCTTTTTTTTAAAAATCAAGTATTAAACATTCAATTATTCAGTACTATTTTAATTGTAGGGCTCACAAGTATTGCTTCTTTCTTAGTGACAGTAATTTTTAATGGAGCCGTCAAAGTATATAGATACATTGAAGGTGCTGAATGACCCAAAGAGTTCTGGAAAAAATTTGCAAGGAATTTTGGAATGCAGCAAACTAATGAATCCAATGACCACCCAAAGCTTTAGAAAAATGCACCTGAAAGTGATTTGGGCAATGTCTTTTTCTCAATATCTGAACAGTTTCGGATATTGCAACAGCGCTTAAAAGAAAATCCTAATGTATGTGCTCTCAAAGGACAGTTAACTCTTATGTTTCAAAAAACATTTAACTCTTCTGTAAAGTTCAGAAGAGGGTGATAACTGTTCCTGCCAGTGCAGCACACTGCTAGCTGGTAATACTGTCAATTTGGAGACCTATTGGATTGAGTTATAAAAACTTTTTAATTACTTTAAAGCCAGTGCTCTTCATCCTGGAACTTCCTTCCAACCTGTGTAGAGATCAGAGGTTATGGAGGGAACATTCTGCAGGTCATAGCTGGTCTCCATTAGAAATTCATCAGGATGACTGTAAGTAACTGTGAAGCAAGAGGCCTTCCCTCTGCTACTCAGCTTCCAGTGAGAACTCAAAATGTATCAAAACCTATGAATTCATCAGATTACTTTTAATTTCTCTGCATCTCTGGATTTTTCGCTTTAGCAGAGTCAGATGTGAAAATGCCAAAATACAATTCTCCTTCTGTCTCCAGCCTGACAATAATTAGAATCTTACAATAATAAGTGCCATTGCAGAACTTGTTGCCATGATATTTGCAACTCAAAATATAGATCCAAAATGTTCAGAGGCTTTGAAGCAGAATACAGAATTCCTTATGTTTACTCAATTACCAACTCTGAAACATGTTGAGATTCCCATGTTAAAAGCTCTTGTAGAAATGTATCCTTATGTGATTGCAATTGAATACCGTATTGTGCAATGCACAAAGTACATACTCAAAAAGCAGAAAAGATCAAATTAAGAAATTTACTTTCCAAATTTGATGCTGAAAACTAAAAGTCACCCATGACAGAGTGCAATTATTTAGCACGCCGCTTGTATTGTACAGGGACTATATCAATAATTCCAACCAAAAATAGAGAAGTGTGTTAGTACCACTCACCTGAATGCTAGAGTGACACCAAGACTGTAATATTGTATGTAGTATAATATAAAAATATAAATATATATGTAAAAACGAATCATGCCCCCCTCAGTAACTAATCGTTGCACTGCTGTATACCTGTCAGCATTTACAGCAACAGGATTTCACCCATGTGAGAATTACTTATTGAAAATATCTGATTCTAAACAGGCAATTCCCATCATGGTGCCATAAACCTGCCCATATAATTTGTGTGTTGACAGTCCATCATTTGTGGCAATCTCTCTAATTAGGAAAGCAGGAAGGTGCTCATGTGAAGAAATGTTGCTTTGCATGCATTCATTTTAACAAAAGATGGAATTACTTACCTGTAATAAGGGTCAACTTCCCTGGTGTTGCCTTTCCCATCTGGAGAAAGAGGTTCATTTTTACATAACAAAACATATTTAATGAGCTTCTCAGCCGTGTTATCAGAGCAATTTTACATGTCCTAAAAACAACACAGGAAATTAGTTTTCATCTATGAGTTAAAATCTGCTTTTATTTTTGATTATGAATTCACATATCTACATTTTTGAAAAAGGATAAACTTATAATTTTCAGACTGTTTCAGGTTTATTCCACCTCTAACCCAGTTTCAGAATTTAAATCAAAGTAATTGCATGGAATATAGAAGTAACCAGAACTGGATGATCATTTCTAATTTCTACTGAGGACTAAAAAATTCAAGTAGACAAACTGTTTGGGAAATGTGAGATGAAGCCTGCAACAGCTTGAAATATATGCTAGAATTCCTGTTTATTTCAGTACATTCTAAGTGTTTCCTTAAATACATCTCTGATATACAAACACTTTGATTATATCGAGACTGATTTAGCAATGATCCAGTAGGCACAAAGTCCTACAGAGATCAGTGGCAGCAGCTGAGCTGCAGCACTTCAGTAATGTTATCAAGTGTCCTCGTCCCACAGGTCACCTTTCCTGTGAAAAATAAAAGCAAACCCAGCAAAACTCAATGCAGAACTGAGAAAACTTCAGTGATCAGAAGTCACAACATTACAGGAACAGGAAATAGTTGCAGGAAAAGGTTCATGGAGGGGAAGAAGGAGGTTTGGTTCAAGAGTTGAGGGTTTATTGACTTTTTAGGAAGAAAATTACTGTGAAGTTGATTATGAAGTGCTGTAAAGTAATGAGAGGTTGAAAGAAGGTAACCTGAAGCAATAATTAAAAATTCTTCATGTTAGAAAGAAGCAGTAGGTCATCACAATACTTATGTGCATCATGAGCTACTGTGTTTTGCCTACTTAGCCCATTTAAACAGTCAAGCATACTGTCCTAAAACACAGCTCGCACACGATATCAAATAATATTTCCCTCAAAGTCATTTCACTCTGAAATCACTAAGATAGAAGGTGGCTTGTTTGAAGTTTAAATACATCTGTCTTATCCTCATGTGGTTTTAATTGGATTTTTTTCGGTCTAGATGAAGAAGACACATCTAGCCACTCATTTCAGTGCATCTAGGGAAATTGTTGAGACTGTTGGAAACATTCACAGAAACTGCTAAAGCGATCAACAGCTCAAATCAGCTTCATTGACACTTAAATTAGTAACTGGGGAGACACTCAAGTACTGTAGTTTAAAGCTCATCAAAACTAGAACTGGTGGCAAAATCTATGGAAAAGGTTTTTTTACTCTTTTACTGCTTCCATTTGAGGCTAGAAAGCGGTTTTTATCAGTGCTTTTTATTATTGGACAGCTCTAGATAAAAATTCCCTTTGAGTACTCTGTCCAGCTCTGGGACCTCAACATAAGAAGCACATGGACCTGTTGGAGTGAGTGCAGTGGAGACCATGAAGATGCTCAGAGGGCTGGAGCACCGCTCCCCTGCAGACAGGCTGGGAGAGCTGGAATTGTTTAGCCTGAAAAAGAGAAGGCTCCAAGGAGACCTTGCAGCACCTTCCAGTAGCTAAATGGGGCCTACAGGAAAGCTGGAGAGGGACTTTTTACAAGGGCAGGTAGTGATAGGACAAGGGAGAAGGGCTTTAAACTGAAACAGGGCAGGTTTAATTTAGATATTAGGAAGAAAGTCCTTCTTATGAGGATGGTGAAGCACTGGCACAGGTTACCCAGGGAAGTTGTGGATGCCCCATCCCTGGAGGTGTTCAAGACCAGCTTGGATGGGGCTTTGAGCAAGCAGGATTCATGGAAGTGTCCCTGCCTGTGGCAGAGGAACTGGAACTAGATGATCTTTAAAGCCCCTTCCAAGCCAAACGATTTTTTTATTTTATCCTTAACCAAGTGTTCAATATTGATGTTGCGTCTTTTTTTTTCAAAAACAAACAAACAAACAAAACCCCCACTACAATACTGACCTTTAGAAAATTTCCTTACACGATAGCAAGAAATGTAGACTTCATGCCTTCCTAGGTCACAGGAATGGTTTCCAGTTCTTAGCAGGGAAATATTAGCAATGAAATACGGATTGTAACTTCCTAGCTGTTTGATATAAGGATTGGAAAATATATTTTCTCTAGAAAAAGTAGTTTAGATTATCCCTGGGAATTTTACTGAAAAAGTTTACTAGAAAACTGTTGTATTATGTATTAACAATAACAATAGTAACAAAAAATAACAACAACATAATAAAAACAACAGTAATAATAATATTTTTCTAGGTTTCTAGAAAATTTTACTACATTTTAATTTTTTTTGTGTTAAAGGCTTAAAAATGTACAGGACTTAATAAAGGATTTAGTCAAGGAGAAGACCTGGCACAGGATTCCTTTCAGCAAATTTTAGCTCTCTGAAGGTTAGGTGTCACGACAACATTATACAGACAAGAGACACTGAAAAAATAACTCACTTGCCCCATGTCAGAGCCTGCTTCTGTAGAAGACTGCCTGGTGCTTGGTGCTTGCCTCTGTTTCTCCACTGAGCAGAGGGAGAGCTTCAACACTGAGTTAATACCACACCTGTAACTTCCAGATGAGTAAGGAACAGAGAAAATGAATTGTATATGCCCAGGAGGGAAAGGTTTATGCGCTGTATGCACAGCAGGAAGAGTGGGTCAAACACTGCCTAAGATCAATATTTGAAGATTTATCACTGTCTGTATATTAACCTTCCCATATCTCGTGCTAGCAGGGTGCAGTTTTTGCACCCACCTAATGAACATTTTATAAACTGCCTCTCATTGTATCTGGTTCTTGATCTAACAGAGTCAGTGCTCTAACACAGTACAGTGCTGCCTTGACCCTCAAGGGACATCTATGACACCTGCCTGAGCATCCCTTCCTCCTTTTGGCTCTGCCTGATGATACTCCCTTGACTAACTAATTTTCAGCCAGAGTTTTGACTCTCATTAACCCTTTGTTTCTGGAAGAGACTCCCTATAGACAACCAGAACACCCACAAGCACCTTTGACATCAGCTGAACCACCAGCACGGCCTTCTTGTTTTGTTTTACTTATTCCCCCACCAGTCTGCAGCCGCCTCTCTGAAGTCTAAACCTTTTGGTGCTGGCACTGAATTTTTCTTCTGTATTTGTACAGCAATTAGCACAAGAGATTGCAACTTCACAGCTAAAGGTCTATTATCATTCCTATTTTCATTACCGTATATAATTGGAAACACAAATTTCAAACGGGATTTTTCTGTTAACAATTCCTAAAGCCAAATAATACACAGCATTGTCCTGCCTCACACTACAACAGTTTTCAAGTTGTGGTCCATGAAACCTTCACGTTCAGAGACCCTAAACTAGGAAGTATGCCTGTTGTCAGTAAGCTGGAAAAGAATGAGGAGTTTCCAAATCAAAAAGCTAGAAAAATACTGTAACAAAAACAAAACAAAACAAAAGTAAAACTTCATACTCTGCATAAAGGTGATCCTGTTACAGACTCTGGGAAGCTGTTCCACCTTTTCAGTGAGAATGTGAATCGAGCTGTGGGTATCCTGGAAGACACACTGCAAACACAGACAAGCTGACGGCAGATCCTCAGTGTGTTCGCCCAGGGAGGTAGAACTGCTGGTTCTGCATCTGAACATTTCCATCTACAACAAAAATACTTTAAAGTATCTTGCCATCACACTTGATATCATGCTAACTGCAGAAACTCTTACTATCTGCTGTTCCCATCCCATGAAAAACATGACTTCACTATACTGGGATTACAAACTGCTCCTAAAGCAATGTGGTAATTTAAATTCCATTTCCCATATGGACAAGGCAAACAAGCTGTAGATGGACCTTCCAGCTATTCTTTCTTTTTAATAACTGATGCATGATGGTCATATGCTAAACTCATTCGTCATTCTTATTTTTTTATCTATTGCCTGGAAAATACAGCAACGCAACCCTGGACGGAGGGAAGGGAGACTTCAGGGCTGTGAATTAAAAACAGCCTGCTTGGAGGGGTGAGGACAGGTGCCGGCTGTGGCCAGCTCAGCAGGTGGAGGAGTTGATTGTGAGAAGGAAGGGTCCAGACAGATCCACTAATGAGGAGGGTGATGAGAACAGGGTGCCTTGTGCAGCCAGTTTCAAACCCTGTAGCCTTTCACCTGAAGCACCCTGGTCCGAGTCCAGCCGTGACCACGGGACTCCACCTTGTCCTGATGATGGGCAGGCAGAGGGCTCTGCACCGCCGCTGGTCGAGGGTGTTGGATCTATTCCAAGAGCTCAGCTTCGGTCCCACTGGCAGCCTCAGCTTTGCTCTAACGAGACCCAAGGTGGAAATAAGCTGGAGAGGTGCATTCCTTCTTTCCTCCTGACAAGTGCCTCTCAGAGGAGCTGCTCGCGTGCCGGTGTGGCCGTGGGAGCTGAGCCATCAGAAAAGTGACACAAGCCAGCCATCACACAGAACATGGGGAGGGGTCTCCTCAGGGAAGGAAGAAGCCATGTGCACCTGTGATTTTATTAGGAAAAAAAAAGGCTTAAGGACCACGTTTCTTTATAATTTTAAAAAAATTCAACCTCTTTAAATATTTTCATACGCTGACATCATGTTTCTAACAAAAAAAGCATAGTTCCACTTGTATTGGTTTTGTCCCTCAGAGACCTTTTAGTTGTATTTCAAACACATCTGAGCTAGGAAAACCAAGGACAAATTTTAAAAATCTGTATTTAGAGACAAAAATTAGGAAACAATATCTTGGAAATGGTTTTGATTGGTGAGAGGAAAGACAGCCACTTTAACACAATACATAAAAATGGTTTTGGAATATACTAGACAATAAACATGGTTAAGAAAACACTACTTAGCTGTTCTAAAGCAAGGCATGTTCTTAGCCAGAGTGTGAAACCACACATCCAACAATCTAATATACGTATTTTGTGATTAATAAAAAAGGCTTAAGCTTTTAAATTACTTTAATCTTACATAAAAAATTTCAAGGGCTAGATTTCTACCATGTTTTTTTCCTGTGCATGCAGTAAGTTGAACTAAACTTGTCTCTGAATGAGATCGCATTTGAAATGCTTATAATGATTTAATTGAATTTATAATTCTAGGAAAACAAACAAACAACAAACTTTCCACTTGTTTTTACAAGGTACATGTTTGGCAGAGACAAAACACTTAATTTAGTATTCTTAAGTCCTAAGATACCAGTCCTGAAATGGGGGGCATTTTTGATTTGTCTAAGATGTCTGATGATGTTGAATTAAGTGAGACTTTCAGAAACATTAACCTTTTAGTAATTCTCCTGGCTTTTAAATTGAATTTTTCAAGAATTTACATTAAATATTTTTTCTTATGACTGCTGTAGTTGTTACATTGCTGTTGGAACTCTTGTACCTGCCGTATCATTAGCAGACATACCTTCAGAATTACAACTTGAATTTAAATCCTATTGTTAAACTTCTAACGACCTGGATATAAAAAGATTCCATTTGCTTTTGTAACACTTATAAATCTTGTGTATTGTGCCACACTTCTTACTCAAGTGCAAGATACACTCTGCATGCTTAAAAGCCTGACTCAGGCTGGGAGAGCAGCTTCAAGGGCTCAGTCTGGAGGAAAGGAGACAGGGGAATCCTGGTGGCACAGCTCATTCTCCACCCACAGCACACCATGCCAGGGGCTTGGACACCCTCTCTTGGACACCCTCTCCCAAGGGCAATGTGTTCCCCTCAGACAGGATTTCCTCTGACTCAAGCCACAGAAGCTTTGCAAAAGAAACTGCACAGAGTCAACAAACAGGCACTGACACCAGCAGAGAAGCAGTAGAAAAAGCTAAAGCAGGAACTGAAAATATTCTCTCTATTCAGACTGGGCTTAAGCCATTCTTGATGCTTGATCCAAGTTTGTTCCAATCTCATCTCAGTCCCTCCACCTCTGCAGTGCTCCACAGCCCTTCTTCTCTTCTCCTATTTACTACAAATTTCCCCTATTCCTTGTCTTTCTAATCCCTAAACAATATTCTTCTGCCAAAAAGAGAGAATTAACACGCCATTCATCATCACAACGTTAATAGCTATGTATTACCACTCTCCCTTCCCCTTTTGTCCGTTCCTATACTACTCTTCAAGGCAGGAAGATTGCCTCTTACCCTGCCCTTTGTATAGTGTCCAGCAAACTGTACCCGGTTTTGTTTGGTCCCTCGTAAATAACACAATCAGTAAAACCTCTGCAAGAAGAAAAGCAAGGAAACTTCCTCACCAGGATTTTTGATGGTGACGAGATACTTTCTCAAGCTGTACTCTGACAGAAAGTACCATGGTCTCACTAAGTAGAAAATTATATTTTTAGTCATTTGACTTAAATGGGAGAGTTGTCTGTATTCACAGCACAGGCTATAATTTCCTCATGGCCTAATAAAATGCCTCAAGTTCTGAAGTTTACCACCTTTTCTCTTTGAATTTCTCTTCACTACTCAGATAGTAGAGCTACAATACTTTGTTTCTTGAAAACGTATTAACTAAAACAACCCAGACTTCCATTTGTCCCAAACTCCTGCATGTCATTTTTCTACGACGTTTTTAAACAGACTAATTACACCAAGACCCAGATAATCCATGTAGCGCAATGAGAAATCAGACAGTATGAGAAGAGTACAGCATTCTGGAAACCGGTGAAACTTGTTTCAACAAAGCTATAAAAATAACCTGCCAGCAGTGTTTGCCAGGTCTCCTAATGTCCTTACCCATCAGCTTTCTCAACAGGCACTCGCGGCTCTCCGGAGCTTCCCTTTGCCCCGGCCGTGGTTCCTGTGCACGGTCGTGCGCGGCGGGGACGGGGACGCGCCTGTGGGCACGCCTCGCTGCAGATCCATTGCTCAGCCACGGTGCCTTCCCTAAGCCAAGACCCAGACGTGCAGCAGACACCATCTGACTCCTCAGCCTTCTGCCTTCCTGACTTGCCCTTCCCTGAACCGTCTCTCTTACCCTCCTATGGACACTGTCCCTTTGTTATTACCTGCAATAGCCACGAGCCCTGTGGGTTTTATGCTCTTGGCCAGGCTTCAAGTTCCAGCACTTCCCTTGCTTCTCACCCTCCACGCACTAATCAGAGGTTCCCTAGTGGGCTCTGGGATGTAGATGCCTGTTTAACTTCTGTCCTCAGCATTTCAAAGCCATTAGTCAGGGCCTGGACTGTGGCCATCAGAATATGAGTACTGTAAGGTAAACAGTAACTCCCATATTTTCCTCACCCACTGCATCTGGAAGACAAATAATGAGTCCCACAGTGTATTGTTTATTCTCATCCCATATTAATTTTAGTTATAACGGTCAGCTAATAGCCATTTCCTGGATATTAGGTGGAGCATGGCAAGGTACCACAAAGCATGGGGATGGGTACCCTGAGATAGGAGGATGGCCGACTTGTGCCTTCAGACACTTCACCATATTCTGAACTTTCCTTCAATTAGCAATCCTGGTCATTGTCACCCTAACGAGGTACCGGTGACAGTCTGTATTACCTGCAAAACAAATGCTTGATCCAGACCAACCTGTGGTCAGAACAAGCTTCCTGAGCTAAACCCCATGAAATCCCCGGGTGATCATACCTCTACCTGCATTGCTATAAATAACATCCATGCTGTGAAGTAGCCCAACTGTTAAACTCATCTGCAGGCACCATGCCTTCAGCTCATCGCTGTTACTTCATCCAGGCTCCCCTCCTCTTCACTTCAGGTAATGTCAGGTGGCTTCTCCCTTGGGTGAGATCATACTGTGCTTACTAATTCCCGGCTTGTGGGAAGGACAGAAGGCAATGGGAGCTTGTAGAAGACAGAGGCAGTCAGAGAAAACTTGAACTGACTTTCCTGTCAGTCTCAGGCTCGAGACTGTTGGGGTCTATTGGTTTGCTTAAATTTTCTTCTGGCAATCACCCTTTCCTAAAACGTTCTTCATTTCTCTGATCATTTACCAAATCACTTCACTTCTATATGTCCAGGTTACAATGTTTTTCTTCATTGCAACTTGTCCCTTTGCTTACCAGTATTGACTGTTATTGAAGATCAACTTCTAAAATGTGCTTACATTTATATTACATGACTTGCATAAAATATACTAAAGTTTAACAAACTATGTTAAAATATAGACTGGTCAAATTACATAAACCTTAATAAATATCCAAATCAAAGTTTTAGGGTCTCTTGTACTCACATCTGGTCACCTAACAGACCCATCCACTGTCTTTATCATAATCATAAATCTTGGTCCTCAGCAGGTGCCAGTGAGACTTACGTGCATGTAAATTGATTTGTTTTCATCAATGCAATACCTAATCAAATTCTGGTAAACATTAATGGTGGTATTCACCATAAAAAAAAAAAAAAAAAGGTGAACACGTGAAAATGGAAACAGATGTTTTCCTAATTCCCATAATCAAGAAGACCCATTTACAGAGTAGAAATAGTTATTTGCATGGTCAACAGTGATGTGACAGATTGTGTCTCTTCTGCTACACGTTATAACAAATACCTTATTTTTTGCCTTAGGGTAAAGGATAAGGCTCTTACCCAAATAGGCTGGGGAAAAACCAATGAAGGAATTGCACAAAAGCATATTTTTTTTCAGTTTTACGCTTACATTGTTTTCAATATTGCAATTTTTGTCATTTACTGGTAAAGAAAAAGAAAAGAAAGATGTTATAAAGGATGCACTGGTACTTTTGACACAGTCTATTGCTATTAAAAAGGCTATAAATCTATATATCATAAAAGCACTGGATCTTGATTTGTGCCCATACTACATGCAAAAAATTGGCTTTGAATGCAATGGAAAGCAATCCTGTCTTGGAATAATATTTTTTATAGACTATGTGTTCATTTGAATCAGGATTTGACACTTGAGGGTATCGAATTTTTATGGAAAATCAAAGAAACAAGAATTAAAAAGAGTTGAGAACTGTAACTGTATCTCATATTTCAACAAGAGGCAAGATAAAGACTTATGACTCAAGACTCTACATCACATCTCACTCACTAGATAAAACATGCAATCTCTCCCTGTTCCCAAAGAAGTAGGAACATAAGACCAGAGGCAAAAACAGTTTTACTAGGAGAGGTTTGCACAGAGAAAAGTTGTTCCAAAGAGAGGCTTGAATGACACAAAGAGAGATCCTTGGTGCCTGACAAATGGAAAGTGGGACGGCATCGTAAAGATGCTAAGTTACGACAGAGAGAAAATAATAAAATCAGAAAGAAGTTACTGGTGGTCAGCAGGGAAGAGCGAGTGAGAGCTCTCTGGGGATGTGCACCCTAAGCCCCTAGAAGTTAACAGGAGATTAAATTCATCTTTGTGTAACTGGAATATAGACTGAAGCCAAATAATTTTGCCCTTAGCTTCAGCGCTGTCAGGATTTCCGTTTACTTCAATGCATCATAAGTATAAGAACACATTTAGCCTTGGTGCTAAACTGCAGTCCACACGAGGAAATGTCATCCAGGATCAAACTTGATACTGAGCTACGCTGATTTATGACATGTGTAGATCCAAAATTTTTAGAAACAAACCTTCAGCTCAGACATAGTAGACGAACGTGTAATTCCTCTAAAGCATCTAAATCAAGAGCTTTCACGAGGAAGCCACACTCCTGACAGCACTGGGGGGAGGCTCAGTCCTTAAATCAGGTGGTCTGAATCATCACCTGGCAGGTCCCCTGCACTCTGCAGGAAGCACCAGCCCTGAGGCTTGGCAGCCCCTCTGCCACGTCCTTGGAATGCCCTTTTATCCAGATAAGAGGTAGCAGAGCATTGCATAGGTCTTCAGGTTTTACTGAATGCTTTGCTTTTCCTCTGAAGGTTACTTTCTTACTCTCACCCAATAAAGTTCAAACATATTAATGAAGAAACCTACATAAGTTAATATGAACAGAACTGCAGGCAGCTCTCAATTACACAGTTTGAGGGTTACATAGTTCGTGCACCGAGCGCAGAACAGCTCTGGCACAAGCGTTTCACTGGATTTGCTTCCCTAAGGAGCAGATTCACTCTCTCTCTCTCTACTCCCCACAAACGGATGTAGTAATGAAATAAGGTATCCCAGGCCAGAAAATGCAGATGTGCTGCTCTGCGTGCTATTGACACCCAACGCCGCCTCCAGCGAGAATGAAGCCAGAAATGTCCACCACACCCAAACTGTCTCTGAAGAATCAGACACGTATGCCCTAAGAATTATAGGTTTTATTAACTGCTTTCTCCATTTTTTAAATTCCTTTTTCTCTGTCAGCCCATTCACCTGAATGAAGGCCCCACTGAACAGTGTTTCTAACAAAAAACTTCTTCTCAGAGATACTTCACGTTTTTTCCAAGAATCACCATTGGGCTACTACCTGGTCCATCTTCTGTTTTGCACACTGCTCATCTTAAGAGTACAGCAAAAAGCAAAAATGATTGTGGGGAAAGGAATGCTAGAAGAATAATAGGAGAAGGGATTTTCAAAAAGTAAAATAAACAGTTTCTCGAAGCACAAGTCCTGCCACTCCTCTTCGCTCCCTCTCCCTCCCTACCTGCTTCTATCTCATGCACAAACACTGTACTTTGGATAAGTTACAAAGTTTTGCACAGAATGAAGAGCAGTTATTCTTACTGACAGTACTATATGAAGCCAGTAACTAGGAGTAACTGGGGCCAGGTCCTTTGGGACAAAGGTCAGCAGAATTCCAAGGTATTTTTTCTGTCAGCACTAAGCAATCTGCAGGGAGTCAAAATTTATCATTATATTGGACTCATGCTTGAACCTATCAACTTTTTCTTCCAGGAACTTTGGTCCATATATAAATATAGACTAAATATATTCTTACATGCTGAAATGCTTGGCTTTTGTTTTTGCCACAGGCATTCAAATATAGTTGTAAAACAACAAGCACAAGGAAGTATATATGGACAAATCAGAAAGAGTGCTTAAGACATAAATCTGTGGTCTAAGGAAAACAAGTCTTTCTTTAACCATGTGTAACAGATTATGAACCTGATTTTACTGAGAATTTGTGTTTACTCTTTTGACATTTGCATGCAGTATTATAAAATTAATCTAAGTTTTTTTATAAAATAAATACAATTTTTCAATCATATGATTCTGTGAAAACAGATTTTATGGAGACACATGAAACAAAAAAAATCAAAACTTTGCGTATAACTGCACATGGTCAAAAACCTACAAATTGCATATGGGGCTTCATTGCTAATGAAATAATGTGACAATAATGCTAGCCTGTGCTTCCCTTCCCACAGAAGAGCAGCAGAAAAGGCAAATCTGAACTTTTGCTGAAACACCCAGAAACCCACCCCTACGACCCTGTGCTGGGCTAGAGTTAATTTTCTTCACAGTGGCTGGTGTGGGGCTGTGTTTTGGATTTGTGCTGAACACCGAGTTGATAACATAAAGATGTTTTTGTCATTGCTGAGCAGGGCTTACACAGAGCCAAGGCCTTTTTGTACAGCCACGCTGGCAAGGGGGCTGGGGGTGCATGGAAGCCCAGAAGGAGACACGGCCAGGACACGTGATCTGTACTGACCAAAGGGATATTCCAGATCACATGGCATCAGGCTCAGTATATAATGTGGGAGGAAGAAATGGAAAGGGAGGGGCATTTGGAATGATGGCGTTTGTCTTCCCAAGTAACTGCTGGACAGACTGGGGCCCTGCTCTCCTGGAGATGGCTGAACACCTGCCTGTCCGTGGGAAGCACTGAATTAATTCCTTATTTTGCTTTGCTTTTGTGTGCGGCTTTTGCTTTCACTATGAAGCTGTCTTTATCTCAACCCAGGAGGTTTTGACCTTTTGCCCTTCCAATTCTCTCCCCAGTGCCACTGGTGGGGGAGCGAGCGAACGGCCGTGTGGGGCTTGGCTGCCGGCTGGGGTTAAACCACGACAAATCCATACATTCCCATGGCATAGGGTAACCAGCTCCCTTGTGTACAACTTCCCCTCAAATTCACTCCGTAATTCTTTTTCCCCCAAAATGATAGAAACTTCAGCCTCGAGAAGAGGAGGCTGAGGAGAGACCTCATTTTGGTTTTTAATGTCCTCACAAGGGGAAACAGGCACTGATATCTTCACTCTTGGGGCCAGTGCCAGGACCTGAGGGAACGGCATGAAGCTGAGTCAGGGGTGGTTTAGGTTGGATACCAGGAAAAGGATTTTCACCCAGAGGTGAAAAGGTTGGGCACCATAACAGGCTCCCCAGGGAAGTGATCACAGCACCAGCCTGACAGAGTTCAAAAAGTTTGGACAATGCTGTCAGGAACATGGTGTGGTTCTTGGGGTGTCCTTCGCAGGGCCAGGAGTTGGACTTGATGAGCCTCTTGGGTGCCTTCCAGCTCAGCTTATTCTGTGATTCTGTGGCTGAGTAGCTAGAAACATGGAAACTCAAGGATAGCTAATACATCTTCTTCCATTTTAAAATCAAATCAATAGCCACAAACTTTCCCAGGTCCTCCAGCACTTGCTCTAAGCCACGGGCCAGTCGTGTACTTCTAATTTGGCATCAGTCCAGGAAAGCACTTACACATGCTCTTAACTTTGAGCACATGAGCAGCCCCATGGATTTCAGTGGGACTTCTCACAAGTTTGATGTTAAGCGAGGGCAAAAGTGACTTACCTGGACCAGTGCCATAAACTGGAAAGCTTGTACTGCTGAGACTGAATATTTTCATGCATGAAGTGCCTGTCCTATTTTGTAGGAATGGATAATTAAAGATAATGCTAATAATCACAAGAACCTCTCTTATTTCAGGTACAGCAGGGAATGGAAGATATTTTTGGACAGAAAAGAAAACAAACATCCATCCAAACTGGTACAACAACCACTATCAGGTGCTGCATTTGTGTTTCCTAGGACAACGATAATAATATTATTGTGTTTCCACAGCAACACAAATGTATATGCCATGATGGAAAATACATTCGCAGTATGCAAAGGAAAAAATGTCTTATATATAGTAACATAGATGAAAAATCCCTATCCAGCTCAAGGACAGTTTTTCTTCCCGGTAACCTGCATAAAATAAAATCAATCTAGAATTTACCTTTTTCTGTTTCTGTGCTGTGCACTGACACAGATCTACTGCACATCCATGAAGCAACCCCCATTATTTTGGTTTTTGAGCCCAATAGGTGCTTTTCTTTGTACGGTTAATCAAGGATATCAGCCAGAAACTGTCTTCTTCCTCTGTTTCCAGATGTAGATAGGAAATGCTTTTCTGAGTCATTCATTATTTTTAATTTGATAAGTGTGGAACACTATAGAGTGAGCAGGAAAATAGCACTATGGGCAAAAGAATGAAGCTTCAAACTGTAGGCACAGTGATGATTGACTGGGTCTTGACTGCCAGACTCAGCCCTAAAGGATTCAGCACTGCTCAGGTACAGACCAGCACTGTGATTCACACACAAGACACCAGCAAGGTGTGAGGGGTGCAGCACACACCAGGTTTTCCAAGAATCAACCCCCTGTGGTGTGCAATTGACTCAGTCAGGGTTGGATTTGTTGGTCTCATTAGAACAACCTCACAGGGAAGATTTACCTACACAAAGGCATATGCATAGGCAATAACTCCTAAACACAGCATGTACACAAAGGTTGTTGTTCATGTGCCATGTACCACATGAACCCACATTTCTCTTCAGGATGACTCTGGCAGACATCCAAAATCTTTATCTATCACCTATGAAGGACCACAACCAAAACTGTCCCTCAATCCTTAGCAGAGGTGCCAGTAACTGAAAGGTATGGAGATGAAAGAAGTGATTTTCCCTACAAAACCATCTTTCTGATGGTGCATCATGACTCACTGTTACTCTAAAATCTGTGAAGAAAAGGAGAAATTGTTTTCATTACTACCAGACTACCCACAGTTGAACCTCTGCACCTATATGGGATATAGCTGAAATGAATTTATTTCTACTTTCAAAAAGTCATAGCCAGCATCTTCTAGGAGTCAATTCCTTATAGCTCTGTTCCTGATTTTAGTATGAAATGTCAACCTCAGGTTACAGCAAAACCAAAGCGGAACTGTGGGACAACGTAGCAAAGGTTGGCTGGCTGAACTATTTGTGAAATATAATTATTTCATTTTTGATGAGAAAAGAGTGATCAGGGTCACAGATACGAGTATTTACAAGTGCAAACTATTATCCTAAGAACTCTAGGATTTAGCTAGGGAAAAATACATTTACTGGAATGAACACTGACAAGTAAAATATTTAATCCCTAAAGTTTTATTTCCCCCTAAAATAAAATAATATTACTTTGAATGGTCCATAAATAACATTAATGGAGAGATTTTGAATGGTAAATCTCTAATGATATACGAGAGAGGACTTAAATAGGTTTAACTGGCTCTTTCTCAAACTTGGCAACTGCATTACAAGTGATTTTAGGTTTGTTTAAGCAGCATTATAATATGTTATCTTTTTGGATCAAATCCTAAAAGAGCTTTCTATTCCAAATCTGCAAGCAACACCAATTCAGAAGCAACTAGAGGAAAAGCATTTTTTTAGTGCCCCTACCAAGTTGAGAGAAAACATCACTGTAGTGCTCTGTGGTGTGATGGGAGCTCTCTTCAGATGCCAATGAGTGGTTGTGCAACGCCTCAATTGGGCTTCAACATAGAGCACGTAAAGGGAAGTTTTGTAGGAAAGTTCTGCCAACAGAGCTGGTACCTGAGACCACATCAAGAGCCCAAATGCTCTTTAAATGCTGCTTTTTTAAAATTAGTGTTCCAATACAGCGTTACTCGAAAATAATGTGGGATAGTCAAGGGTTATTGATCACATTTTTGTAAGTTAAATAAGAGAAGCAGAAAGAAGGAGAAGAGTTTGTCCAAATGAGCAAAGGAATGCTTTCCTTCCCGCCCGCAGCTGAGGCCCTTCTAGTCCTCAACTCTGCGCCTCAAGCAAAACTAGCAACACCGGGACGTCAACCACAGGTCAGAATTTAAGGTCATGTGAATTGACAATACTCCCCCCACACGATAATTTTAAGTAAAATAAGAATTCCATCAATAGTGAGTCATCAACAGAGGTTCAGTCTAAGATCAGAAACAGGACTAAATCTGTGGCTGGAGTAGGAAACAGCCCAAAGCGCTGTCTTAGAAAGCGTGCAATGAATTTATGTGGAAAGACTTCAGCCGCACACATCCGCAGCAAAATTGTGCATTCATCTATAACCTCCTCTGGTTCACACGCTGAGCAATTTTGAATGCAATAAAATAAGAATTAAAAATACTGAACTGATGATATATGTATGCCACAGATTACCCCTCTGAAAAAAACAAAACTCTATCTAATATGATTTAGACAAACAATTCCAAAAAAGCATGTTGCACGTAAAGAATAAGTCAAAATCCCTCTAACTAGCAATAATTTAAGCACATACAAGAACAGAATTGTTAAAGAGTATAATAATACAGGGAAGTTTATTTTTTTATTTTTTGTCTTTGATATTTATTTTGATTTTGGTTATGTGTCACAAAATATATGAAAAACTATTTAAATTTGTATTTAGCATGAATTACCTTGGTTAAAATGCCACACAGAGGATTTTACTAAACCAACATTAAGATACCTTAATTTCAGCATTAGTAAGAAACACTATTTAGAAATACAATTAGATTTCTCCTCTGCTGTAAAATTTCTGAGCTACCTAAATGTTATGCTTTACAAATATTTCTACACTGTAGAATTAGGAAAAAAATCTTATTTTTCTGATTTGTAGAAATTTTCTAAAAAATTTCTACCAATTAAGAAAAAATCTCCACATGCAGAAATTCCACCTATCCCCCTTCCTATAAGATACACTTCCAGAGTAACTTTCTTCATCTTTATCAGCTTTTGTGCCTGAATATTTTTTCCAAAAGGTTTCCACTGTATGAGTCCCTAAATTGTGCATTAGTCTCCTACAGATCACATTTTCAGTGAGATATTGAAATAAAAGCATTTTTGACTACTTAAAATTATAGCCAACTGAAGTCCATGGTTTTAGTGCAAATAACAATGAGCATTACATTAAGCAAAATTTGTGCCTTTCAAAATTCAGGGAAAGAGGTACATATTCATAATTTAAATTGCACATTTACACAAACAGAATTTCTATACAAATTAAACTCCTGGCCAAGGTATTCTAAAACAACAACAACAATAGCTCAAATGAGAACAACTTATACTTTTACTTTCTCTACTTCAATCAATAGGATTTATTCATTTTTATTTCTGTGTAATTAATCATCTAGATAAACCGAACTCCGTTGTCAATGAAATCAGCTCTAGCAAAGTCTAAATATTATTCAGTGGAATATTTTTCTCCAGTTTCCTTGTACAAAAATTAGGGATTCCTCCACTGAACAGACTTACCTGGGTACATAACCAGCAAGAAGAAAGAATTCAAAGCCGGTGGATGAACAGATTTTTGCAAACAGACGATCACTGCTGTTTCTTTTTTTCCACATCGTGAAATGAAATTTTCGAGGCTTGCTTTTCAGCATCATATTTTTTTCCTTATATTTAAGTGCAGTATGGAAGAAAAACAATCCTGAGGCAGAATTACATCTGTTAGTGATCATATAATTTCATATTCATATATAATCTTCACTACACAAGATGTCATCAGTGGCTGTGCTTCTACATAATAAGGACAACAAAGAGAGTTTTTACACCCCTCCCAAAATCAAAAACTCCTTTCAAAAGCCAAATTAGATATATTGGAAATAATATGTGCTACCAATCTTTTATCAAAAAGAAAGAACTTTTTACGCAAATTTTCTTATAACTTCTCTATCTACTTTTCACTTTACTTTTCACTTTTGTATTTTCTGTGCTTTCACCAAAATTCTCCAATTGATGTTGCAGCATGTAATGATTGCTTTGCTTTCAGATAAGGAAAAGAATTCAGTATTTTTAGCAAATTTAGGTGTCTAAACCAAAAATGCAGGCATATGTCCAATCACTCAAGGAAAAAAGATACATGAAAAGCTGCTCAAGCAAAGGAGAGGCAGTCCTGTATGGTAACACTGAATGGAGTGTTTGAGAAGAAATTAAAGAGAATGAGACTGTGCATCTTCTAGACAGGGTATGAAGAACACAGACAGGAAAAGACAGCAGGTAGCACACTATGTTGAATGAAAGACTCATAGAGCTACTGAAAAAAAAGTTACCTGCCATATTTCTCCTTCTGCTGAGGAAACTGCGTTCTATATTTAAGGTCATCAGTTTTGCTTCAAAGGTCAATCTACTAAACAAATATTCTGTCCTACTTGGAAGAACTTGTATTTTTTACCAACTCAAAAGAAATGAAGTTGCTAAAATTAATGTGTCCTGATATAGATGCTCATCTTCCGATATTTTCCTCTTCAGTCTCTTTGGTGGAAAATATGGATACTTTGTTCGGCTATTCAAGGCAGTGACCTTAAAGCTAAGTACAACACATTATTTTTGTTACTGTTTCAATTAAAATACTTCAGCAGAAAGAAACTATGAAAAAATAGCCATACCCAAATGCTGCCATTTAAACCTTTTTGAGCCACACTAAGTTATTACCCCATAAGTCCCCTGCATTACGTTTGCGTGACTCCCTGCAATAAAAATTGGTATGATCGAAGCAGTTCCAAGCATTTAGTGGAACAATGAATGTATTGGATTTAATGCTGAGGAAAAAACCAACCAAACAAAAAACAAACAAACTCCCCTCAAAACAACAACAAAAAAACCCCAACCAAACAAAAACAAATAAATGAACAAACCCCTTGTTTCATGTGTAATTTTTGATCAAATTTGTAAGGCATTGCCGTAATCCTGATGTTAACACCTATCTCTATTGAAAGTCCCAACGAAGTAACTTTTCTTGGAATAAAGAAAATTGTTCTGCCAGAGGAAAAAATATCAGAATATAACTTTTTTCTCCCAGTTCAAGGTCACTGTTCAAACACCTTCAGTGTTTGCTGAAGGTTCGATCTTGCAGCACCTCGAGCCTGGTTCGGTTGGTGCCAAATTCCATAGAACTTCTTTCAGTTAACTATTGGATCATATCCCATCACACGACTAACTATTCCCTATGATTAACCTTTGGGAGACACAGCAGTCTCAGTGCCACAAAACATTTGTAGAAAGGATTGAAATGCTTTCAAGATGTGAGAAATAAAATTTAAAAATGAAGCTTCAAACAGGACAAGGTTACTTTTAATCAAATACATCATGCAGGTAAAACCTTATTTTTATGTATTTGTTTTGTTTAATCAGAAATTCTGATTTGGTATTCTAGAAGATTAAAGCTTCCTTACATCTAACTATGGCAATAAATCATCTGTATTTTTTAACACATTTAAAAGTGTTGAGTTCCCTGTGCCTCGGTCACACAAGTTCAGAATTTTCCTACATTTAAATTAAGACCTTTGTCATTTCCAGATTCTTCAGGAATCTTTTCTCATAGGTCAGATTAAGACGTTTCTAGTGTGCCAGAATCATCACCTTTTTCTGTTTGTTTGTTTAAATGAGGATTCCTATAGGAATTCTGTGAAATGTCAGCATAAAAATACCTTTATTTTTGTCCTTTGACTGGAGTCAGGAAGCTTGAAAATTCCTAAATTCAACCGCAACTAGCACTTCTCGTCCTGCAGGGATTCCTGCAGTTCCTGTATTCCTGCTTTCACTTCATTTTTAAGCTGTTACAGATACCTTTTTATGAACTGATATATCTTCACAACTACTTTACAGGCATTTTGTGCTTCAGAATATTTTTCAGACTGAGTCTTCATCTTTCACTCAAGCTAAGAAGTTCATCACATCTCCTTGCATAACTCTTTGTTTAGTTTTTCAAATATATTTTTGAACTATTTAACTGGAAAAAAACCCAAACACCACACCTCACAATGACCAGAGTGTGACCTAACTCACACCATACACATCATTGATTGATGATACCAAAAACCCCAATATAAATTCAATTAGATGAAAATGGACTCTCTTCATATACTTAGATGTAATAACTCTGTCTGTTTTTCTAAGGCTTGCCTGTTAGCTGATGCTTCAAATCAAACTTTGCTGCTGCCTTGTCTTTCAAGAAACCCTCCTTTAGTTGCTTCCCCCCTGCCTCTATTTTCATTCCTCTGCCAGCCTATGAAGCACACTGTAACTACTGGTATCTTCTGAGTGTGCTGATGAAGCAAAGCCTGGAGCCCACACTGTGTGAGAGAAGCAGGATAATCCCAGACTGAGGGAGCCACATTCAATGGAAGTGCTCGGCTCAACCTGCTGATTTTTGATATTGGTCCCAACAATCAAATATTACAGCATAAGTCATGTACTTTACTCCAAATAAGAACTACTTCTCCCAGCTCAGATCTGAGGGCTTCACATCTGGTCTGAAACAGTGATAAAAAAGAGCAAAAAAGAAGAAAGGGAAGAAGAAAAGAGGAAAAATATGGAAGCCAGGGGAAGAGAGAAGGAAAGAGGAAAACAAAAAGAAATGAGAAAAGGAAAAAAGGAAAAAAAAAGAAAAGAAAAATGGAAAGAAAGGAAAAAAGGAAAACAATAGAAAACAGATGGTCCAGGGGAGTTTCTCTCCCTGTTTAATCACCACACTTCAGATGATCATTTGCATTTAAGGGAATGAATCTCCCTTTGCAAAGCTGTAAGAATCTTTCCAACTACACCAACAGGATCCCAGTCAGCACCTTTATGAGGGTAACTACTAGAATTGCTAAAAACATCCTAAATTCTATCTCTAAATGAGAGTATTTTAAATTAAGATACTTTTGCTGCCTTGCAAAAGACTCACTCAAACTTGTGTAAATCAGCACAGTCCTTGGCTCACACAATTTTAATAAGACCCATGTGTATTAAACCAGATTATATGACACATGTTAAGGTTCATGTTTGATATCAAATTAAGTATACAGATGATTTATGGAAAAGAGTTCACCTCCCTTTCCCCCACGTGAGGTTTAAAGACTAATCTTCAACCAGATCTTCCAACACTTTCTGCATTTAGGCCTTTCCCACTTGAAACCTTCAATGTTGTTTTTATTATCACAAGAGACCGATACCCAGCCTAGCATCTGTTATTATTCCCTTACCTTCTCTCCCTGGGAGAATGCATGAACCTAGCATATATCACTGTGATTACTGGATGCTGCTAAATTCCTAGAGAAAGAGCAGCATTGCTTTCCTTGTAGAAGGAATTGATTGCACTATTACTCTATGCACTAATGTGCTCCTTGGTTATAAAGGGAATTGTTGAGTAGTTTCTTTTGAAAAAATCCAACGTAGCGATAAAGCAAGTTCCATAAAATAAATGAACACCCGCCATTAGCTCTTACCCACAAGGATCAGCATGACAGATGTATTGATAATGGCAGACATTTGGCTGGCATAACTTTGGGAGGCAAAAATGTGAGTTAACACCTCTCTCTCTCCAACAAGATGCTGTGCTTTAGCATCTGCTATCAAAAGCAGACAGGTGATGCTATGGGTCATTCACCCCCTCTTGTCATTTCCACTGACAGGGAAGCTTCACAGGTCACCAGGGACATTAACCAAAATTATCTCCTCAGACTGAAACACGAATTCACTGCTTCACCAGATAATCCTTGGGCTTTCACTTCTCCTCTTTCCAGGCAATCAGTGACCTGCTTTGAAGGGCACTTGGTCATTGTGACCCTAAAAACTCATTTCCATTTGTTCTTTTTTTCTGGCTACAACAAGAATCTAATTCCTGGTGCCTATATTTGGGGCTTCCTACTCACAGCCCTGACCCTTTCCCACCCACTTCTTATTTTGGCAATGTTTTCCCCAGTACTGGGGAAAAGAAACATGTTTGTAGGTATTTAGTCAATACTGTAATGAAATCTGATTTTGTTTTTATGACATATGCATATTTTTTTCCTGGTAAAGAAGATGGTAAGACTGCTTACCATCTTTCTTCAGAAGGGAAACTAATCTGGTGAGGACTGTGATGCAAAAATTTCCTTCTTCTTTAGAACATGGTGTAAATGGGTGCAGTCAGGTATGTTGCAAACTCCTATAGGCAACGATGCTATTCAGAGAAAAAGTTTCAAAACAGTAAATACGTCTGAATATCATACAGATGTATTCATGTTTGTATATGATCTCGTGTGATTAATTTGAATCAATGCACAAACCTGGAATTAATTAACTCTGTGTTGTTACTTTCAACATAGCCTGTCCTCAGCAACGGGCAGCAGTCTCTAGTTCTACTTATGGTCTGAGTTATTACAGGCCAGAACAGATGTCCCTGTAAGATTTACTGCCTGAATAGCCAGGCTGCACTGAAACCTTGGTATTTACACGGGATTTCAGTATATGCATATCACAAGGCCCATATCCCTCTTTTACAGATGGCTCTTCCAGAATAATCTGACAAGGGTTAAGTTCCTTGCATGCTGAGACCACTTGCTGTCCTGTAGGCAAATATACTTTTATTACTTTCCTCTACTGTGTACATAGGATTTTTCTCTGCAAAGATGATCTATTCGTAGGGCCACAGATTATCTTTTCGTGCTGCATTTTGCTGCACTTCAAGCAATTGGAACACACTGAATAACAGGGGTGAACAGACTAACCAAATTACTTATAAATAGAAAATTCAAATTACTTGACAAAAAAGCACATAGAAAAGCCTAGTGAAAATGCTATGACAGCAAAAGACCTTTATCTGTGTCTATATACATAAGCTGCTTCTTTCCACCGTGTACCTCAGATTTGTGTCCTCTGTTCATTATCTTAGAATGAATTGGTCACAGACTGATTATATAGAAATTGTTTACTCCATAAGATATCAGTAATGTTTCAACCTATGGGACCACTTATGTGGAATCCTGAACCTTTAGGTTTATCTACTCTACAATATCTATAAATTCACTGGTTTAAGAAAAGTTAGGAACAGCCCAACAACATTTTAGGAACAGTCATTATGTGAGTTTTGCTCACATATCTCTATTAAAAGCAGATGCACAGTTAAATACCTTTTCTGATCCTGACTTTCATTTGACAGACAAAGCCATTTTAGAACAATGCTCTGTTAGTGATAGCAATTTTATTCTATATGCTTTACTGATAAGACCTTTAACAGAGTATGACAGTGCATATATCCAAAGAATTACAGATGACGTTTTATCTGTTCTCAGAAAGCTGTGCACATTTCTTTAAACTGTCTCTGAGAATCTAGTGGTCATCATCCAAGTATTTTTCAAAATCTTATTTTAATGAAACACATTTAGAATCTTGTTTTAATGAAACACATTTTACCTGCTCATACACTGACATGAAGCAAGTTTTCCATACTGCCTGCTCCCCTTTAAGGAATCAAAGGCACAAGACAGTTTCATCACAAAACCGGTAGAACCACCTGCAATTCCAGTTGTCTGTCTCATCCCTCTTTCATTTCCTCTGCCTGACAGCAGGCCACTTGATATGTCCCCAGATGAAAAATAAAGGTAAACTGTTTTCATCCTTAGAGATCAAGACTTGATTTTGCCCTCACTCCTACTAACTGAACTTTCAAAGCCTGAAGTTTGCCTTTTGCACTGCTGCCCTTCTAGCAAACAGAGTAGCTGTAGGAGTTAAAAAATTCTAAATCATAGTCACAACTATGATGAAGCCATCTGTCTCCTTCTGTCATGGTTTAGGAATGGTATTCCCCAGTTTAGTGTTCCCACTGAAACACTCCAAGCCACGTCCTGCTCGCTGACTTCCTCCTGCAGTGGGCTGGAAAGGAGAATTGGAGGCACAAAAGGTAAAGAGGGCAGGTTGAGATAAGACCGATTTACTGGAAACAGCAATGAAATAAGAAGGTGATCAGTGACAGCAACAGTGTTAATAATAAAGTGTGCAAGAGAGGGGAGTGAGCCACACGTGATGGGCTCCCCACACAGAGCCCTACAACACCCGATTGCTGGCTTCCCACTAAGCGACTGGAAGGGCACCCATTGCCCACCCCCAGAAAATAACTTTAGGTGCTATGGAATAGCCCCCATGTCCTAACCATGCCCCCTCCTGACTACTGCAAAAATTAACCCTGTTCTGGCCAGAGCCAGGACACCTTCCGAGCCTGTCAGCCGCAGACGAGCTGCTGACCACATCTCCTCCATGAAAGGTGTGACAGGAGGGAAAGTGGCTGTCCTTGTCATTTGGGGAGCTCACACTTGCACTCTCAACCCACACACAAACGCAAGAAAGACAAGCATGACAGCAGGCTCTAACTCTGCAAAAGCTTTAGCACTTGTCTAACTAAAAAAAAGTAGCAAGAGATTTAAAATATAAAAAAAAGGAAAATTTTTTCAAAAAGCCCAGTATCAGACATAATACTATTTTGTAAACACTCTTCTAAAAAGCTTTTTTTGAACACTTTGTAAAATCCCCACTGCCATGGGGACATCATTTAATGTCGACAATGAATAAAATATTAATATTAAAATATTAATAAAATATTAATAAAAATTAATATTAAAATATTAAAAATAATAAAATATTAAAATATAAAACTTAATTATAAAAATAAAATTTAAAAAGATGCAAGAATGACAAATAGGAACTTTACAGAATGCAATAAGATATATTTTACATTGTTCAGACAAGACTTAAAAGAAGAGTACACAACATTATAAGAAATTTAAATGGAAATAAGATCAGACACACATGCAGCATTTTTACAGATCCCACCCTCTGCAGAAATTTCCCAGAAAATTATTTCCTTCCGAGGCAGAAAAAGAGTCTTTGGTAAACAGTATGTGTCAGTTTGGGACACTTCTCCGGTATAATTTTGTCTCCAGGCTCTAAATATAAAAGATGGATAGCTCTAATTTATAAAGGTCACTCTATTTATTATACCTATACTTTGAAATATGAGCCTATTCATTTTTACAGAAAGAATATTATAGCTCCACCCAACCTTCATTATAAAGTCTTCAGTTTCCCTTATTGCAAGTCCAGAGGACCTAATCAAAGTCCAGGAAAGAAAGTTATCAAATGATTCCTGCAAAGAATTACAAAAAAACAAACCCCAAACATCCAAAAGCTCACTGCTGAACACACCAAATGAACTAAATAATGGGAAACACATTCACAATGTCCTTTAATGGTAAGCCTATCCAATTTGTGATTTAAGAGGTCAAACTATTGGTTATTTTTGCATTCCTGGTAATTTAAGAAGAAACAGGCTGGGAAATGTGTACTCGCAGGCCTTATAAAACTGCCGGCCTCATTTTGAGTAATGGACATCCATTGTAAAAAGCTCACTGGTGGAAAAGCCCCCCTCCATGTTTCCGCGCTTGGACTGGAGAGCCCGCTGCCCGTGAGGCTCACAAGGAAGATTGACTGTTTAAAGAGACAAAAGAAGTCGGCCACAAAAAATCCTGCCACCCATGTGTCCGGAAAATATGAATTGCTCCAAGAGTTGGGACAGCAGGAACTGCTGACACCAGATGGTGACGTTCCCTGCAGGAGCACCGCGCCACCATCCCGTGCTGGGAAGGAGGGTTTTTCTCAAGGGCCTGAGGCTAAACTTAATAACTGGGCAAGCAAGAGGAAGGAAGGGATGAGATGGAAAGACGTCTACAGCTCTCAGTCGGGGCAGTCCCAAAGACTTCCACCCTTGTTGCACCAGCACAGGCTCCAGCCAGCCCACCCACCCAC
>WAAE01011965.1:82363-110988 GCA_013400495.1 Nicator chloris | reverse complement strand
CCACCCACCCACCCACAGAAATCATCAGCCTGGTTTTACCTGGGCTTATGATAAGAATCTTATAAGAATTGAAGGCTGTTACGTTGATGTCAGTGGAATGCTCCCTTCTAAGTGAAGGAAAAAAAAAACAAATGGAAGCAAATTACAACACATCTATAAACAAATTAAAATTTTCAAGTGTATGAAAAACTTGATTTCTTTCCCTATTCAACGTGGAGTACAAAAAATAAGTCAGACAAAAGACAAGCCTGCATGCTAAATTCTAAAAAGTAGTTGCAGGCCTAGAAAAGTCTTGCACAAACCACTGAGCAGTTCTTATGGAAGTTGACTGGGGAAATCAAGGAGCAATTAACAGGTTTTACTTACCTTTCCAATGTCATGTTAGTGCTGATTTTATATATCATTGTCAAGAAGCATTTAATAATTTCACAATTTGGTTATACACGATTTCTGCTCAGTGATTAGTGCTGGCTGGAACATTTCTAATTCAATTTCATTTAGTCACAGCCAAATTGGGTTGCTCATTTGAGGTTGCTCATTGTTGCTCATTTGGGGTTTTCTATTCCAGCATGAGTGGGATATAATGGGCTGGTAGTTAGCACACTAACTTGAGGTGTGGAACAGTGAATTTCGGCTTCATTCACTGCCTGTGTTCATCCAGCTTCAGAAGAAATTATCTGCCTGAAGTTAGCTAGAAGCAGCAGCAGGATATGGAGCTCTGATCACCCTGTATCTACACAGCTACATGTTTTTAGTCAGTCTTATTCTTCAAAAAATCATGCCAATGGATTTTTTGTCTCTCTTTAAGTCATTTGCAAGCCAAGTATCAGAACTATTTTTCTGTGATTCCAAAGGAAAAGGAGGCTTATTTTTTTTTTCTTCCACGCAGCACTAACCTGGCTTTGTTAAGCATCAGTGGAAATAAACTGAGCTCCACCAATTATTTCCAACAGCAAGGACAGTGAGCAGGAAGCTGAGACCCACACTTAATATTCAGCAGTAATGAGGGCTCAATGTCAATGTATCAGCTGCTCCAGGACAGGCAGAAAGAGAAGAATACTCCATGCCTGCTCAGTGGAGAGCTGGCCATCATTTCGTGCTCTCAGTACACCTGATCTGTTCCCCTTCCTCCGACCCCACAAAAATTTACAGTCAAAGCCAGCATGACTTTAGGTATGATAGCCTTCTGCAAGCTGTGTCTGCGGAAATTAAATTAGCAGCAATATATCCTTTGCCTCAAAGGACTGCACAGAGTCTTCGTTAGTCAAGTTTGTAGAAGGTCAGAGGTCACTGGATGGGAGTTCTGCACAAGTGCAAGGCGTTACAACATTACACACTGCAAAACTTTGTAGAGCTACAATTTTTGTGGTAGCCTGGGGATTGTCATGGTCAGAATCAACTATGTCACTCTGCAGTTTTGGTTACTAAGTAAAATAAATAGATTAAGCTTTTTGGTGTTAGCAAGGCCCATATGTTTTACTAGGTCATTTTGTTCACCCTTTACTTGCTGTCTCTCTCTTCTGCTGTCCTCACTCAGCATCAGAGCCTTTCAGGCTGGAAGGGACTTTGGGAGGTCATCCACCCAATCCATCCTGACACACAAAGCAGGCCCAGGTCTGGATTCACACCACATTGCCCAAGGTTGCCCATTACCTCTAACTTGGTTTCATCCAAGAATGGAGACCACACGGCGTCTCTGGTCCAATGCTGGTCTGTCATAGTAAAACTCATTTTTCTGTGTCAAATAGAAGCCAGCCCTGTCTCAATTCATGCCTTCTGTCTCTCCTGCTCTTGCCTTGCACCTCCTTAAGGCAGCTGGTGGCATTTCCTCCCAGCTTCCTGGGAGGCAGTGGCTGCTATGGGGTCGTCTGGCCTGCCTCTCCCCCGGGCTGAACAAACGCAGGTCACTTTGCTGCCACTCTCAGGGCTCCTGCCTCACTGCCCCAACCATCCTGGTGGCCCTCAGCTGAACTTGCTCTAGTCTATTAACACCTTTCTGTCCTGGACCCCAAAGCAGGACACAGTACTCCAGATGTGGTCTAATGAGTACTAAGTAAAGATTTCTCTTTCAATCTTCATCTCAAAAGCAATCTAACATTTCCAGCATTCCCTAGATTCAAAGAGAAAATTGCAGAGATTAGCTGCAAAAATCCCCACTGAAACAGTTTGAAATACTTCAGCCTTTTAATGAACTTAGCCCTGGAGAACTGTTTTAAAACAATAGGCTGAATTTCTGAAGATCGTTCGGAGTTAACAATTTATATGTACCATGCACCATGACAGCTATGCCATGAGTGGCAGAGCCACTTTTACAGTGCACTTTTAACCATCTTTGCCCACTTTACCAGCTAGAACTGCCTCTGCCTCTCCTGATCCTCGAGCAGTGTTAATCAGTCACCATTTCTCATATCCTGTCTGATTTATGGTTTTCCTCCAGGGCAAAGGCTTCAGCAACTGAGTTTCGGTTTGGACCTACAATCTGACATATGTTAAACATTACCAAATTTTCAGGTGTTGTGGGGTATAGGAACTGTGCAAATAATTACTTTTTTGGAAACATGACTGAAGCTATTTTTAATAAGATTTTGTTTGATTTCTCAGCATTTTGGACTATTTGCTTTCATTACACTTGTAATACATTTCTGGCAACTGCACTTGCTTTCCTGTATATGTCAGGAAAGCTATGAATGGCTTGATCATACAGAATGATTTATAAATCTGTTAATTAGTACCATGGATCACTTATTTTAATCCTGAGGCTTAGCTGAGCTGTATATTAGCACAGTGAACAATGGGAAGAAACATATCTCAAAATAATAGTTTTGTTATTTAGTTAGCTTTAATATAAGCTGAAATTAAACCCTTGTCTGCTCCCTTGACACAATTTTTGGACTAATCAGGATGGGGTACAGTTGAGAATTCAAGAAAATTTACATCCCTAACTGTGATTGATTTCAAATGGTGTTAGGTACCTTTTAAGATTCAACCTGAGCCTTCATTCTCAATCCCTCCGAGAATCTTTTTAATTACATAGACCCATTTATAAAAGTCACTTAAAATGGCAAAGACACAAAGCATTTGCAATAACATGTTGTCACACTGATACCTCTACCCAGCAGCTTCTTTCCCTCGCTGGATTACAAAAGCACATTAAAATTTCCTGCCATTTAAAAATAATCATTAGGAAGAATTAAGACAATATTCTTTCTATGCAGAGACTCTGTCTCTGTCTTGCCCCTGGCTTGTCTGGGCTTCAGTACAGCAGTTTGTCTTCTCTGCCAGACTGCCGGGGTGTCAGCAGAGAGAACATTTACTAGTTCTGCTTTCATTATTTATGTCCAACACCTTCTCAAAAGATCACCCTCCTCAGGAGCTTGGTTGGCAGCTGAATCAATCATTTTAGCCAAAGCTAAATGTGTCCTACCTTAATGCATCCATGAAAAAATTCAGTCTTGAAAACCTTTAATTAAGTTTTGAAAAACAGAATAAATTTTTGTAACTTTTCTTTTTCTTGAGCAGAAAGGATGGAAGGCGAGAAATGAGGAAAAGGCTGGGAACTCCAACTCAACGGTTTAGCAAAGAATCAACCTCTTTCAAAAGGATCTTCAAAGAGGAACACTTGGCAACATTAGGCAGAACAGCTTATTTCCCCTACCTCTGCAAAATGAAATAGAGGTGCAGAAACTGGCTATTAGCCTATTTTCATGGTTGATATGTTGCTTTTCTTCAGATTCTGCATATTTCCTTCTCCTGAATCCTCAATACCTATGGTATTTGAAGAAATAATTTTTTCTTTGACATGCTGAATTTCATATATGGCTGATACTGAAATGTGAGTTTAAAGAACCATTTTCCCTTGTGGTTAATGTTTTGTGAGCAGAAACTGGCCATGGACAGCCTATTTGAAAGGCAGGCACATCTATTTACTACTCTAACATTACACTAGGAGTGTCAAGAGAAAGATTCTTTTGTACCACTTGAAACTGCCTAATTTATTTCCTAAACGCCGCGAACTGGTGATAAATTTTGATCATCAAAAAGCAATTTGGCATGCCACATAGTGTGTTCAATTGCTTTATTAGGGACACACCTGGAAAGCACATTTTCCCATAAGAATTAAGAAAAAAAGAATAGTGTGATGCATAGGGTAATGCTTTATTTAACAGTAGTTTCATAGGCTGTATAATGTTTAAAATGTTAATGATATTTTCTAGAGCTACATGAAGGGAAAGTGTATTGAGAACTCTTAGCATTATCCTCCAAATAAAACAACTTTATCTAACAGCATTACAAGTTTTTTTTGAAGCTGTGAGTGGTAGCAAAGTGCTACAAACCTTCAAGAACCATTTATCTTATCTGGCATTTGTACAAACAGAGATTAGACTGTCAAGCCAAAGAATGTGTCAATCATGACATGGGAAATATAGTAAGTTTACTTTTTAATCCACTGCACATGGAACCTCTTTACAGTGTGTTTCATATCATTGTTTCTCATTCAAATTATCAAAAATCTTTTCTTTCCCTATTCACTGTAAGCATGAACAATATAAGCACAACTGCAGGTGGTTGCCAAAGAAGTTACTTCATTGTGGATATCAGTTCATAGTTTCAAAATTAATATTTTCTTTGGCTTGCCTTTGGCCTTTTTTTCATTTTTCCCTGACCATTTAAGACAGAGTAGTATGGAGTCACCTCAAAACAGCATGCAATGCTGATCTTAAACTACAATAGAAAAAAAAACCCCTATCAATGATAATTATGTTTGCCTTGTAAAGAGATTTAGGGATTGTTTTTGTTTTGGGTTTTGCCCCCTCCTGTCCTCTCTGTCCCAAATCAGTTCTTGAAGCTCTTATGGTACAGCTGGGTGTTAGCTTCAGCTACACATTAAGAAGCTAAAGCTAAAGAAAACTCCTTGACTGACAATTGTGATTTGAAGGTGAGTAGATTTCATTTGCTTCTTTATGTGGTGTGGGAAAATGATAAACATTTATGATAAACATGTGGGAGTACAACATAAAACATTCTTCTAGGCCTCTCTAACTGGAAAGCATCTTGATTTTTTGCTTTCATTTTTGAATTCTGTAGTCCTTTGGACAGTCACATATTTCAGAAATTATCAGTAACATCAACATAATGTTATAATAATTTTGTGGCTTCTCGGAAGCCATTGATTTTATCATTTCTAGAACACTTGGACCACCAATTCAGCAACTTTGAATGCTTCAACCACCTCCTAAATCACCAATATAGCACCAAAACTAACAAATCCCCTTTCACCCAAATTTCCTTTAAATAGGTTTAATCATTGGATGCTACTGATGTAAATGTCCTCAGAGTAGATAAAACACTGGGTGAAACCACAGCCAGAGCTGGAAAGAAGCAGGTGTAGCTACCCATACTTTATGTCAGACACCCAAATAATTTGGATAAGGTCTTTTGGTCATACTGCTGCTGTGTGTGGACACAAAGAAAGCATCTCTTCCTGGTCCTCACCAGAAATACAGTATTTAGTAATTAACCCTTTGCTTAGGCGACATTTCCTGATGAGGAAGTGTTAATGTCTCTCACATTGACACATACAGCGAGCACCCATGAGCGATGGGCAAGGACAGGGTTAACATTTGTTTCTCTCTGCATATGGTTCCTGTCTCAGCTGTGAGATCAGTTATAGGTCCCCGGCCAAAGATAACAGCTAAAATATAACAGATGCTGGTACTTCCACAGCCGAGGTGAAGTATTTCCTTTCATCCTCACTAGTCACTGATAATGTCCCAATTCTCCATTCACTGGAAGCGTCAAGGGCACGAGCAGGTTATTACAACGTGAAATGAATGGACTGTTTAAATTGAGCCCATGCCTGCGCATGGTGTGAAGTTTCTCCGGTCCTAAGGGATTAAAACTCAGTGGGGAAGAAAATGCTGCAGTCACAAAGGCAATGGTTGGATGCTGGAAGCTGGGGTCCTTCTAAAAGGGTACTGCTGGGGAAGAGAGGTCAGCTGTCCTCATCCAGGTCTTCCTGGGAGAGCCATCAGTGCAGGGCTGATGTGCAAATACTTGCTGGGGCTATCCCTGCTCAGTCTTGGCCTGTTGCTTCCTCGGCCCAGTCAAACCAAAAGTTTTGGAAGAAGTATGCACCTTTCATGAATGTAAACAGTGCATGAGGAGCTAAACCAGCTTCTCTGAATTCAGACTTTCCTAAATATTGTCAACATTTTATACCACTACCTAGGAGTCGTTCCTATGGAGCATTTTGGCAGCCATTTGAATATGTCTGAAGCTGCAGGGTAGTGGGGTTTTTTGTGCTTTAAACACAATCACCAAATGTTGACACATCTGAAACCTAGTCTACATATATATTTCTTAGCTGGAGTTAATGAGTTTAAGCATATATTAGTCCAGCAGGTAATCATATTTGCAATCAAGTTGCTCTTCACCTGTATAGCTGAAATAACTTTATAAGACAGAGTGCTGGCATCAGGGGAGTTGGGGTATAGATAGCCACACAAATGTGGAGAGTGAGGTTTTTGCTGCTTTCCTGCACAGATGTTTATATAAGGCCAGTGTGTTCTTCTTCCTTTCCCTTCCTGTGAAAGGAACCAAATCAAAATTGGCAATATTGCTACACCACTACAGGGAAGAAGAAAAAAAAAAAAAAGAAAAAGGAAAAAAAGGTGCAAGATGATCCACAGTAAAGGAGGATGGAATTGATATGTATATTTCTGTAGGAACAATATCCTGGGAAAATGTGGTTTCTAGTTATGCTCATGCATAAAGCTCCAGAGCGCAATCATACAGAACTACAGTGCCAGGAATCAAGATGACAGGAGAACACTGAGGTAAATTAAAAAAAAAAAAAACAAAACAGTGAAAATTATTTAAAGAGAAAAGGGAGTCTATAAAGAAACAGATAGAAACAAAGAAGTCATGGTGTCTATTTTCCTTGCATCAATCAAAGGGCACTTTCAGAAGAAATACACAAATTGTCAAACCTAGATTTAACCTCAAAGTGTCTTCCACTCTGAAATCACCTTGCCAAAAATCCACAGCGTTGCAGTGGTGATGTGTACAGTTCTGCATTTCTCAACGCCATCTGGCCATAGCTTTTGTACACATCTCAAATTCTGTAAGACATGCACCTTGATTGCTAACCTAAACTAACAAAAAAATTCTACATCCAGATGAACCAAACAAAATAATAAAACCATGAAGGGTCACTTTAGATACGAAAGAACAAATAAGGAAAATCTTGAAATTCACTAAAATTAAGAAAACATTATATCAAATGTAATCTCCTGTTGGTAGGAGAGAGCTGTGTGAGCTTTAGCTCGGGGTGGATCTGTGTGGATACTGCTTGTCATTAGGATTACCTGTGTAGGTACCTACTTTGGAAACTGACACACAAAAACTAACATTGTCAGTGGAGAAATAGCCTTAAAATTCAGCCTTAAAACTCTTGCTGACAGAAATACGTTCCTCCAAGTAATAGACACGTTTCTGCAAAAACTATCATCTTTCACTGGGAAAATACTGACAGGCCACTAGAAAGCATATCAAATAAAAATCCAGAAGTAAAACTATACTGGTAAAATATTATCTTTTGCTCATATGTATGTAACTGTGCCCTGTGGAAGTTGGCAGCCACACTCCTATCCAGGCTGCTCTGCACTCTCATGGCAAATCTCTTCTTCTCACCAAGAAGAGAGACTGTAATTTGTTGTAAATATTGTAGTATGACCAAAAAACTCATTCCATAGAGGAGAAGGAGAGCATGAGACAGGCAAAGTGCATTCGTCTACTTGGAACTGGGAATTATTTCAGAAAAGCCTATTAGTCAAAATACAAAATATCCTCAGCTTTGGTACAGTATTTTCTCTTTTGACAATAAAATGTCAAATTTCATTTTTTTGGACATTTTGGATTAATTTTTATGGTTCTAGTTTGACAGTGTTGGAGGGCATGCTATGTGAGTTGAAGAAAATTTTTATTCAGAAGAATAAAATTTCACCTTTCTTTCAGGAAAAATCACCTTTTGAATTACTCATTAGAAATCAATCCACAAGGCAGGAAATTTGCCTGAAAAGTTAGAATTTCTTAAAAGCATTTCAAAATAAAAGGGGAAGGACAGGAAAGAAATACAGCAAATAATATTGCCAACCGTTAAATAAAATATCAGAAGCAAATAAGGTCAGAAAGACATGGTTTTTTCCTTCAATATTTTAAGCCAGCACCTTGAAGAGAAGCTATGTTTCTAAAGAAGTACTTTAAAGGAAAATCTCCATTTGAACAGCTGTGCTGAAGTTTACCTGAATCTGTAGAGGGAACTAAGCTCTAAAAACCAAAGTTGAGCTGCCTCTTTTTAAGAATTGTAGCTAATATGAACGATGACATAAAATTCAACTTTTTTTTAATCCCTTATTGGAGCAATGCAAAATAACACCTTTGCAGCTGTAATGATGCTGTTATATATGAGACCATGCAAGAGACTATGTGCCATATCTAATGATGGTGTGACTACAGGATATTTTGTTGATGGTATCCAGATATCAGAAAGGGAACAGCAATCAGTAATTGCTCAGTGACAATGGCATGGCATTCTGCTTTCTAACATACTGAGGAAAGCTGAGAAAGTTAGACACCTGCAAATCCAGAGCTGGCACCTGAAGCAGTGGGTGTTTCAGAGTGGAAGAAACTTTAGGCCACCTTTTCAGCCACTCTGTTAAGAAGTATTGGCTACTGATCAAACAGTTGCTAAATAATTGCACAAGAATACTGAATTTCATTACATCCTTGCAAATACAAAACACAGCAATCACTAATGTTTTATCAATGGCAATCACTGACAGCAAAATGCAGGGTCTTAAGCACAAGGCATCCTTTCCATGCTCCCATTGACATCTCCTCTTCTCCCTGTGAGTGCCAGATTGTCAGCATTTGGATCTCACGGTTCCATTAGGCTCACTGAACAGATTCAAAAGTGTTCCTTGATACCTTATGGAAATATCAAGTAAAATCATCTCTTTTCAAAACCTGGGAAAGAACCTGTAGGTCTTTTAAATTTATTTTTGATAGAAGTCTGTTATGGCAGACAGAGATGAACTGTCTTCCTCCACTTTTTTTTATGTAACATGTGTTAAAGGTATTATTTCATAAAATACATGTTTATTATGCAGTTATCTCAGCCTGAAGGCTTATGGCTTTCCAGCATGTATAAAACAGTACATAACTATAATCCATAGAGACTCTGGGTTTATTTAAGTCTCTTGACTCTCAGCAAAAATACCAAAATAGCGTAAGTAAATAGAAGGCTGTCTGACTGTAATAATCTTAAAAATAAACAAACACATCTCGTAAGTAAGCACAGATCAGCAATATTGTCCAGTTTAAGTTCCAAAGCTTACTGTCTCCATCCAGAAACTGGTAAGAATTATTCACATAGCTGTAAACTTACTAGTTTCAACCATGCTTTCCAAATAAATCATGTAACCATATAAAGGTATTTTAATAGCCAGATGTACTTTGGTTCCTCAATCATCTGAGGTAGTAAGAAACATCTGGCAAGGAATCTGTCCAGAGAAGCACAATTTGCCTCCCCATAACAAACACACATACACATACGCACAAGAAGATACCTTCCAGCCTGAAATATGCAGGTCTACCTCTAAATATTACATCTGCTTATGTTTAATGATTCTCTGTGGTTCAATATTTAACTATTTTAGCATTTAGTCATATGGACAAGTGCATGTGCTTTTGTATTCAGCAAACTACCACTAGGAATAAATGATAAAGAATAATATTCTTTACTGATTTTATCTCAACCAAACACTCGGTCAAGAAACCAAAACAGATGTCAGCTTCTGAATCTCAAGAGGTGGATGTAGGGGGAACCTTCTGCAAAAGCCAAATAGGTTTTCACACTTAACATGTGTACAAGGAGTTTCCAATGTTCCCTTTGCTGAAGTTGATGCACACACAGAGTTAAGGGCTGTTTTTGCAAGGATAATTCTATTGCATCCAGTTTTAGTTCTCTGGGCAAACCATTACTGTTTTCCCATGAAACTGATAATGTAACTCAAAAAAAAATGGGAAGTTTTGGAAATTCTGACAGTCTTTTGAAAAGGGATTTGGCAGCCTGAAAAACGCTATATCACTTCATCATGGATGAAAAAAAACCAGAGATAATCACTGATATCTAATTTATCCAGACTAATTTTCAACAATATAGCAAACAATTCCATTCTTCTTCAGAAAATCATCATTGGGTCTTGCACATTAGCAGTATCACAATGGCATTAGCAAGCAAAAGCATTATTATATTTGTGACTGAAAGTTGTTTCTAGTCACAGGGTTGACTTCAGTTTGTGGGTTTGTTGCTGTAAGAGATCATTTACCTGGTGGTCATTAATTTACTGGAATTTTTATTTTGTTCATTTGAAGTGTGATAGAATGACTTCCTGGTTTTTTGTTTATTTTTTGTTGGGATTTTTTTTGTTGTTGTTGTTGAAGAAAAGATCAATACACTTGCAGTATTTCCTTGATTTGCATTACATTACACAGACACAACTCTGTTCACACCCTTATAAAAAAAGCCCTTGTTTTTCAAAGAATAGGCAGTATGACATAAGGCTTATTGCTAAGCTAATAATTGCAGGCAGCTACTAAGAATCCCAGGTACACAGTGGAAATAAGTTCTTTTAATTTTTCAATCAAAGTTTTCTCTGTTACTGAGACTGAACAGACTAATATTCCCTGCTAAAATGCTCTGTTAAAAGGCTGAAAGCAAAGACTGTGCCCCTTCATAAACACTTAAGCAGTAAATTGTGTGGTATGATGACTCAACCAGGTGAATGAAAAGCTACACTGCAAATCTAATTTTTAGAAAGAGAATCAGAGAAGCTAAACCATGAGATTGGAGCCAAGTGGTTTTTAGTAGTGATTTTATAGTCCAAGTTATAATGATAAAGACTTTTTTCTTATTGCACAGTAAACTAAAGGAAGTTCTTCTAAAAATTTTGCATCATTTTCCTCCATTCAACTAATAGTTACTATCACATTGCCAGTAGATATCCAAATTTTAAAACTCCATGAACATCAACTCAAGGAGATAACCAATGTTAGTAAGGGTAAAATTTCAACAATGTAATGAAAGCAGATTACTTGTAATGTTTAGGCAATAGCAACAACAAAAATGGAAAATATTCTACTTGAGCACAGTTCTTATCCAAAAATCAGAAAGAACTTTCCCAAATCAGTAAGTCATAATCTCACAGATGGTAGTACAGTCCCTTTAGCTCCTCAGCCAAGCTTATAAACATGTTTCAGACAGCTAGCATGCTTCATCTTATCTGATAAGGTGATTCCTTTCCTGCACAAAAAAAAGCACAGAAAACGTAATCCACTGGACTTCACTGAAGCATTTGATATGCTGCCATACGGGAAGTTATTAATTCAGCTGCTGAAAGTGGAGATTAGCACCAGAACTATAAAAGAGATAGTGGGCTTGACTATTAATTGTTGGGAAGTACTGAAATTATAAGGCTAAAATGAGGTTACCATTGTAACTCCTCAACAGTTCAGTCTTGGAGAAGAGTCTTTTCATTTAGTGACATTCTACAAACAGAAATAATTTGCTAGTGAGTCTGCCAATTACATAAGTGTGGTAGAGGGCTGGATTATCTCTTGGGAAAAAAGTCATCTTAGGGATAGACATGATACCAAAATAATTAAAAGCTAAAAAAAAAAATCAGAAAACCAGGTAAAGGATTACTAGATATCTCTTGGACAGCTCTACCAATGGAAATGGCAGAGGACAGAATGATCTGGCTACATTTTCCAAGGACAGGGGGACTCTCACATGTTTATGCCATCTAACCCTGGATGTACCTTGAGGATTTTCCAGCAGGGACAAATATTTGTGTTTCTGTAGAAGACACTAGCAAGGCCTCTTTTGGAAGAGTGTGTACACTTATGGTCAGCCAAGCTCATAAAAAATTTATTTAAACCAGAACAGAGCTACCAGAACAAATAAGAATGCTAGAATGTTAAAAAACAGGGCAGCTTATTCGGCCTCTTACAAAAAAAATGTTTAAAGGGACTTCAGTTTCCCTGTGCAAGCAGTCAGAGTGATTAACACTAGCAGAGGAGAAAAGCTTTCCAGGATCCTCTTGCCATAGGCAAATATAAGTGAAATCATTCCTCTCCCAGTGCATATTCCACTCACTCCATGTGAACTGCACTCACTCCATGTGAACTTCTCCAGTTCCAGCAGACCTGGGACTGGGGCTGTGCTGGCACACCCAGCCAAAACAGCTGGATGGGTGCAATGAGGGCCTCATCTACCCACATCACCTGCAGGCTGCTGAGACCAGCTTCTCAAAGACAATCAGAGAAAAAACACGCATTCAGAGATTCTCTGCAGAGCAGGCTCCTGAAGAAGCTGATCCCCTGTACCTCATGATAACCTGTGTCTTTGTATTTATGGAGGCAGCAATGTCTCATTGCTGGACAGGATGGACAGGAACATCTTTTACTAGATCTGGTTGCTCAGAGCCCCGTGCAACCTGATCTTGAACATTTCCAAGGATGTGGCACTCACAGCTTCTCTGGACCTGTTCCAATGTTTTACCATCCTCAACATATATTTTCATTTCTGTGAAAAGAAAATTGACTATGCAGTCATAAAGAATTGACTATGCAGTCGTAAGTCCAGGTAAAAACTGGTAATGTCCTGCTAAGAAGAAAATTGTGCATCTTCAGGAAGCCTACTGGGATCTCCTCATGTTCCCTCAGTCCTTTTTTGCATCTAGCTAGCATGACTAGGGACAAACCCACAACTCAGCCCTACTTTCATCACTTTTCTGTCATTCCACATCTTTGGCTCAGGGAGGGATTTCCTGCCAAATCCTAAGAAAACATAAGATCTTTTTTTCCTTTTTTTTTTTTTTTTTTGACCATCACATTCTACGCTCTTCCATTTCAGTCTTACTGTACCTATCTAGCCCAAATACAAGGAATTTGGTTTTTCTGTGTCATACAATACTTTGCTTAGATGGTAGCATGTTTAGATGCCCAAAGAAATGAGGAAGCCGTCCAACAACATATGTTGTTTTTCTATATTACATCCAATCAAACTTAGATTTTTTCCTTATTTTAAAAACAGAACTGCAACTACCAGAATTATTTCTTGAGATTTTGCCCAAATTACCAAACACACAGTTTCAACATAAACACTGACAGTTTAAGCAGTCACAAGAACAAAGATTTAGTGAGTCAGTGGGCACTAATTTCGAAATGAAGTTATTGGGGGATCTGAGGAATGCCAATGCAGAATGATGAAAATACATGGCGAAATAATGCATACTTTGAAGTCACAAAAATGTTCATACATTTTCTTGGCTATCTAAAATGAAGTGTGCTTTAACCCACATAATATATATAAATGAACTTCAAAATAAAATTCCTCCAGATTGCTGTGGACAGAAATTAAGAGATTTTGAAATACTAGAAGTAAATTTGAATTACATTTAAATCTCTGACTAATAAGGTATTCTAGTGAGGTCCTTAAAAATCTAAATACCATCTAGAGGACAGCAAATACTGAATGGTGGTACTTACACAAAAACTGAAAAGTCCTGTAATTAAACTCTATTTACCCTTTGTTCCACCTGCTTAGAACTAAGCTCAGGTTTTTGATTTAACTGCTAAAGAATACCAAGCTTACATTACTATAATGCACTATATCCTGAAAGATGAGAACAAACACCATCACGGCCTTTTCACAAAAAAAAAAAAAAAAAATATACCCCAAATCCTACAGTATAATGGCTTTTAAAATGTTGTGTTAGATTTACTACTAGTATAATTCACCACACTTAATCTAGGGCACTTTGGGAGGAAAAGACAGCCATAAACCTCTCAGCTCACCTGGCTATAGCAATGCAAAGAGCTGGTTCCACAGCACTGAGCAGCTGCAAGTCAACCATACCATGGTAAAGAATCCAGCCTGACAGCCACACCTACAGCACGACAATGCCATGCTTAGGCGTGACTTGTACCTTGACCAAAGGAAAAAGCTTTTGCAGCTCCAGGAATTTTTATGTAACCATGCAATAAGGAAGATCACCAAAGAATATATTTACTCATAGGCTAATTAAGATAGAAGAAAGGATTGAATAATCATACTCGGCTCACCCAATGATTTTGTGGAGCATCTGGGTGTCATTAGGTTGGCTTCTTTTAGTCTGATCGTATTGCCACAGCCAAGTGGTTTCCCCATAATCTGAATTAATATAGTTCTTCTGCTACTTAATTGTTAAAATCCAGAATCAGAGTATCAAAACATGGTAATTGGTCTACTTTTTTGCTCATTACCCAACCTTATTATTGACAAAAACATAAAACTAAATTATGATGAAATATCATGCCTTTATTATTTTCTTTACCACTGAGCCCTGGAGGCCCACCACTAGAGAGGATCCCACTGTGCAAGGCATTCTACGAACAGAGTAAAAACAGCTCTGGACAGAAAGCAGAGCTCTGCAGAAAACCAGAGAGGGCAGTTAAACAGTAATAATTTACATTGGGATGAAGCAGACCCAAAAAGCAAGGCAAGCCAAAGAAAAACAATGAAGAATCTCCAGAAGGAGAGTTGCTCTACTGAGAGGAGAATGGGAGAGGGGGTGCAGAAGGAGGCTAAGGGAAATGCAGAAGCAGAACCTAGTCAGACTTAGAAACATTTCTAGTTTTGTCTATTAGTTCTGATTACTCCACAGTTACTAGTTTAGTTCTAGTGCTGTTCCCCTTAGAGGAGGCAGAGACCATTCCCTGTTTTGGGTGAGCAGCCCAGCTCTGTGAGGAGGCCTGAAATGGCCTCTTCAGACCCACGTACCTTCCAGTAGGACACAGCAACCAGTGTGACTAATGCCAATCATGTGCAATTCATTCCCTCTCTCATCCTGCTGCCAGGGGAACAAGTGAGTGCACAGGGAATGTTTTGTGTTAGCAGCATTTGGGTTTTCCCACCCTTGCACACAATGCAGAAGACAAAGCCAGCTGTAGAAATGCATTTGTCCTTTGCAGCAGAAATGCAGAGGCTTAAGAAAGTTTTATGTTCCTGTGAAAGTATATTTAAAGTTCATGCCCTAACGTAAGTACAGATGGTTAAATATTCTGAGTTTGAACATGACTTGTTTGTTTAATTGGGAAGCACTAGATTATCTCACCCTCTGTATTTCTGAGACTCAGACCTACAGGGACATAACCATGGCAGACAGGAATCAAGCAAAACAATGAGAAAACAATATTTTCTGTGTGTGCATGTGTGCAAATGATCTAACAAGAAAAAAAAAATCTGAATGCTGTTTCTCATGGAGCCAGTAAAGGAAAGGTGTCATGGAAATGAAACCAGGGCTGCAGGCAGACCCTTGAAGCTGGCAGAAACACTACTGATTGCTTTCAACAGATGAATAAACCTGCTGCATCAATAGGCAAAGCATGCACTCAACAATCCCTGCAGCTGTAGAGAGCACACAGTGATGGCCCACAAGTCCTTTCACTTTGCCTGCAGTAAGTGACTCCCCCCTCAATGCCATGAGGAGCAAAAGCACAGATGACATCTGGGCATAAAGGCACAGCAGGCAGCCACAGGCTGGGGTGTTTCCCAGTGGTTCAGTAGGTGGGGATACTTGCTCAGGTAACATTTCTTTCAGTGTGCAACTTTCTCTCCTAAATCCATTTTTATGTGGGTTTGTAGCTGCCGCATTGCTCCAGCTCTGATGAGCAAGGCAAGACACATATGAAGAGAGGTACCAGCGACACTTTTATTAAACCAGTTGATGCAGCTGAATGCCTTATCTTAGCCATTCCTTCATTTCCTGTTGTTTCCCTCTCACAGCCTGTTTTGATTTAAAGCTGTTTGTTCAGGCAGGAGTACTTCACATAGGTAACACAAAGTTTATAAGGCTCAGAATCTGCGTGTGCATGCACACACATACACGCTTGCCCGTTTTTCCCACACCATCCATATCCGTAGTCTAGACAAAGCCACAACAGCCAGAAGTGGGGAACAGGAAAGGGAAATAAAAGGTGAGGATTGCATCAGTGTCACCAGAGCCTAAACTGGGAAAAAAACAGAGTGAAAACCTGCATGTTTCTCAGTGAGCTGGGATATGACCTTCCATCAACCCTGGTCCACATAGACCAAAAAGATATTAAATCACCTCTGTGGTAGGAGCGCAGTAATCAAGCCCCTCAATCCCATAAGAATTAAATTGATGCACTAATTTGCCTTTGAGTTGCAGAGGGACATACTTTCAACTACAGGGTCTGAGTAGCAGCTGATGCTGTGCCACAAACAGCTGTGACGAATCTACACAAGAAAGACGGGGTGCTAGCAGGAGTAAAAAGGCTTCCAGACAATGTTTTAAAGTCCACAAAATCAACTGGTCCCCAGTTTCTCTGCTCCTTAAAAATGGGAGAGAGCAACAAACCACACAGGGGATGGGAGGGAGGGCATAGTATTAGGCCATACTCATGAAATACTTTGAGTACAACCTTAGTTATGAAGAATGAAATTAAAAAAAAACAAAAACCAACACTTATTTTCTATTTATTTCTTTGATTTACCCTGCTGGAAAAATAAAATAGGCAGTAGAGTTTCCTAAACCACAAGACTTCACCACAGACTGTATCATCTTTCTGCTGGTATCCAAACACAACAGGCATGGGATACACCCCTTCATCTCTTTGGGTGGTAAATTGTTACTCGGTCCATGGAAAATAAAAGGAACAGATGTACAAAACAAAACCATGGTCCTTGGTTTTGCAGGTTGCAAGAGGCAGTCCCATCCCCTCAGCAGCACTGCTAACCCTAGGAGCAAACCCTTGCCACGAGGGTGTTGGTGTGAATGACTGACAACTGCACTGCGGTGAATACACATTAACACTTCTGGGTTGAAAGCAGCCAGGTTGACAAGAGCTCCATGGTAGCAGATGAGTCAGCTTTGAATGGATCCTAATTGAAGCCAGCAGTGTGGCTGGACATTTTGCACCAATGTGCCGGCCACCTGCTCCCAGGGCAGCAGAAACGCTGGGCGAGGCACGGGCTGTGCGTCTTGAGAGGGGAATATTTTTCAGATGCTAAGTGCATTCATGGGCTGAACAACTTCAGCTAAGCACAGCCATCACATCTCAGGCACCTTTTAGCAGAATACAAACCAGAATGTATACCAGAGTATAAATGCTGCTGCTGATATAGAACACATAATCTGTTATGTGTGGGCTTAAGCAAGGGGGATAAGGCTTTCTTGAAACCTATTAATTATCAAGCCAACTCACAGCCAAAATCTAGCCATTATTCTGAATTTGTTGGTTGCTTTGTTTTTAAACTCTGCATAACTTCAGTGTTTTGGCTGTTGTTCATTTAATGGCAGAAGGATTTGGACTAAATTTGACACAGTGCCTTACTGTCTTGTTCAGCCATTTGTAGTGAGAACGTTATTGGTGATAATTTAGACATGTTCCAGATGTGAGAGAAATGTTCGCTCATTTCTAAGATTCTTGTGTTATGCCAAATACACACAAAGAGAATTCTTACCAGAGGGTGCTTAATTTATCGTTTTCCAGACCAAGAGGCAACAAAAAATGAAAGGCATCCAGCACAGATACCACAATACATATTGCTAAGATAAAACATAGTCAATTATGAGACCCCCCCAGTCCCATAAAAAGACAAATGTAACCTTGATGTGTGCACCTACTGTAAGATTCTTTTTTTTCCTATGAATTCAATTATTATTTATACTGTAAGTGTTCAGTTAAGGCATTGCCTTTTAAATTACATTGTCCCTTTGATTTTATTACTTATTTGAGATTTGAGGTGTCTTGTTCGTCAGCACTTGTGTGCTCAAACAACTAGTTTCATGTGTATGGAAAGAGTAATATTATGAGCAAATAAAAATACAATAGCACACATTTATCCTCAGTTGGACAGTCCCATTTTAAAAAAGATTCAATAAACATACTGAGCCAAACTCTACTAAAAAAGGTACCTATTTTCATTAACGGAAATGTTTACAAAAATGTTACAACTACTCATTTCTTTGTTCACCTCACTCTCCATGCTGAATGAAATGCAGTGCTTAAAAATCATACCACTGAAGTTTTATAGAGCTTTGAAAGATTCTTCATATACAAATGACATTTAATATATATTTCAGTAATGCAGTTTCTACATAAAAGATTGACCTATAGATTGCTCTCCCTAATTCTTTCCTCTAGATCTCACCAGAATGTTTATACATTCATCCGTCACCCACAGACAAAAAGCTTCAGATCTGGAATATGTTTGAGATAACGATAATTCAAAATAGCTAAGGAAGATAAACCCAAAGAAAACTAATTTCGGAACTTTTCAATTACTGTACAAAGATTTTCCAAAATACTGTTTTCAATACTTAACTGAAAAATCAGTGGTAGAGAGGGTAGGAGAAGGAACAGAAGGAGAAGGCCGTGAGTTTTCACTTAAGGGCAGGGAGTGGAGTTTCAGCTTTATTTTACTTAAGGCTGGTAAGTTTAATTAACCATGTATGGTTTGAACACACAGGTAATTCATTAGACTAAAGCCACAGTTGCATACAGATGGTCATTTTGCTTGTTCATACTGAAAGACTTGCTCATGTGCTGACCTTAAGACCACATGAAATCCCATTTCAAGTTTGTTTTGCCGATGGTAATTGATGAGTGATCTCTCCCTGTCCTTAACTCATGAGCCTTTTGTTATATTTTCTCTCCCCCGTCCAGTTGAGGAGGGAAGAGAGAGAGCGGTTTTTGTGGGCACCTGGCATCCAGCCAGAGTTAACTCATCACGGGGGTTCTGCAGAGAAGTTGGAAAGGAATTATTTACAAGGGCATGTAGCAGTAGGGCACAAAGGGTGAATGGCTTTAAACTGAAAGAAAATAAGTGTAGATTAGCCAATAGGAAGAAATTCTTCACTTTGTGCTCAAGGCCAGGTTGGCCTGGGCTTTGAGCAACCCAGTCCAGTGAAACGTGTCCAAAACATGGCAGGGGTGTTAGAACTAGATGATCTTTTAAATCCCTTCCAACATAAATCATGCTTCTCCAATACTAATGGCACTGTCAAAGGATTTATCACAAAGTTGTGTATTGTAATAAGGAGCAGACATTCTCGTTACATGAACCTGATTAAATGCATTAGTTCAGCATCTGACTATTCTTCCAGTAAGGTGAGAAGAGGTGAAAGGTGCAGAAGGCAAGGCTACAGCAACATGCAAACATGGTCTTTTGGATATCCCAGGTATTACAGGAAGGGTACCCATAAAATCCCTGAAACAGCTGACAGCCTTCAGCCCACCCTCCTCTATAGACATCCAGCACGGAATAAGGAAAAGATGGCATGGGGAAAGGTCTCCAGAAAACTGATTCAATCTGTTGGCATCCAATGGGCTCGTAATTCCAACTTACTGTACCTGAATTAAAAGTAAGTTTGAGTGGCGTCTCCAGATCTTCTTCTGCTGGCCCCAAAGAGCTGAAGTTGCTCTTTACAACAAGGTGATGGTTGCCTACTTGGTGTATTAGTGGGGACATCAACCTCCCAGATATTCTGATGCTGTTCTAAGGTAGCTCACCCAGGGAGACATTCCTTATCTCTTCCCTGCCTTCACAGACCTTCTCCAGAGAAAATCTGAGATAATTCTCCCTGCTCCTTTCTGCCTGATACCAGCAGGTATATAACTCCTTGTGTTTCTATCTGTCACTATTTTTCCCAGTTTCTAAAATATTTTTGTCTCTTTGTACAGGTTACTAGGCCTAGTCCACACTTCCAAATTTACATTCTACTTGAAGCCTTATTAAATGTGAATCTGACAGAGAAATCTCAAATGATGAGTGCTTTTAAATTCCAGAATTTATTTTATAATTGCTGTTCAACTAAACTGTAAAAAAATGTCTGAAATTACATATAATTAAAACAAAAATATTAATGCCCTGATTGGCAATTGCAAAGATGTAATCTGAGTGGCAGTACCTCCACCAGCACGAAAACAACATGCTTCCTATCAGAATCCACTTGCACAGACTGTATCCTTTAAACTGCTCATTTTTTTCCACTCCAGACACACTGAACTCATTGTTTTAATAATTAGCATTCAGGCAATAAAAAGCCTGAACTTTAAAAAAACACAATAACCATACAAATAACACAATCCACATAAAAGAAAAAACCCATTTGTTCTTTCATTAGATTGACTTCTGCTTAGATGCACTTAAAACACCACATCATAAAATGTATGTGAGGAGACCATTTATTGCATGAACAATTAAAAAGTTTCTTGTTATTTATTTATTTGTATAAGACTAGCTACCCCACAAACTACTTGGCCAAACAACCTGCTGGAGTATTTCCAGGATGCATTGAGACACCCACCAAAATATCAAAGGCTGTAATTGCACTTTCATCGTATGTTCCAACTCATCCAAGAATAGTCAAGAAACATTAAAGACAACAATCTCATCTGAAGCTAATTACTGACAACTAGCTCAATACTGCCTATAGAACTCATCATCTTTGATTTTATTCTTTAAAGAACAGTCTCACCAGTTCCCATGTATCTCAAAGTATTTCTTGAAAGGGTTATAACTTAGTGGCGATGAATTCCAGGTCCTGGGTTTCTGGAATTTTTATAATTTCACTGTCCTAATGGGTTCTTCGTAGTTGGTCCAAGTTTGATCATAACCGTAATGACGAAATGATTGGTTGAGGGAGAGAAAAAAAAAGAAGGACTGCTGAGTTAATAAAAATTTGGGCGGGATTTTGTCCCAGAAAAGAAAAACATAGTAACAAAAAGAAATTCCAATCAAATATATTTTAGGATTTTTTCTCCCATTGAAATTTTCAGCATATTTAATAATTTTATTTTTTACTCACAAAACATCAGTTCTTAAAAAGAAAAAGTACTGTTACTCACATTTTAGAGATAGGGAAATGAGGCGCTTTGGAAAACTGTAGCGGAACAGGGACTTTTAGCCTGGTCTTCAAACTATCAAATTGGTCTTCTAAATAGCGAAAATCCTTTCCTATTGCTGTTCTCAAAGAGCATCTGCAATAACTGCAGGCTAACCACATTCTGGCTGAAGCTGTGCTGGAAACCAGATTGATTAAACCAGTGGAAACATTGCTGAAGAGATTTCCCTAACCAACACGGTCAGCTAATTTTCAGATTTTTCTCCTCAAGAAAGGAGAGACATGGACAAGCTACTTCAAGAAGTTTTTCTATAAATATTAATCAAATTTTCAATGAAATAAGTATTTTGTTCAAAATACAATTAGAAGTTTTTTAAAAACAATAATATTGCAGTGCTTTTGAAAGCCTCATTTTTAGCCTTGATGATTCCTTTGGCTAAAGTATTTCACTTAAAAAAAGCTCACTTTTTGGTTAACTAGTGGAACAGAGCTGGTGGGGACCATTCTCCTCCCCCAGATGGGAGGAAATCTCAGCAGATCACAGACCTACTGTTGTCTTCTACAGAAAACACAAAGACAAGGCACTCTAAGAAGCACTGGGTGGCAGCAAGGCATGCTGAAGACAGTCTTGAAACATTTCTGAAACTGGCTATTCCTTAGTATTTGGTCTATACCCTGCTAAACCACAGTCTTGTAACAGAGACATACCAAACACTGCGTTTTCAAAACTTTTTGTACCAGAAAACCTTCTGCACTGACATGAGCCTCACGTCCTTGCACTTTCACATCTGAAGATATACATAAGCTTTTCTTAACTGCATGGCACGAGGCTCCCTTTAAGGCAGTGAATGGCAATACCAAGTCCTGCTTGGGATCCTAAACCAGAAGAGTAATGTGGAGGGGGCATAGGATAGAAGCTTAGCCTCATTGATGTGGACTCGGGATGACCCTGGAGGTCCCAGGGCTGTAAACTACTGGCAACCAGTGGTCAGTGACTAGCCAGGAGAGGGATGAGTCCTTGGGTGCTGGGTGAAACCAGCCAGGGGTAGCCAAGCAAGCAAAGAACAAGTGTCAAACATATGTCAAAGCCACCATATAGAATAAATTCAAAAGCTATGTAGAACTACAAACCAGTCAAGAACAAGATAGGTACAGCCCATGCAAAAATGCCTGCAAGCAGATGCTAAAGTGAAGGGGAAAGAATGTATTCAGAATATTTCAAATACATAAAAGGATGTATTTGGAATACTCAGGATGCAGGCAACTCACCAGAAACTACCACTTCTGCCAAGATTGCAAATACTGGCCTCCAGACCCAGAGTGCCAGTGGAACGTATAAGTTAAGAGGAAGAAGTGCATAAAACTTATATGATTCTATACATACAAGAAAATGTGTGGATGCCTCATTTTATTTACATTTATTTGATGTATAAGTGTCACTATTATTGTAACTGAACAAATAACCCTTTGGACAACTAAGATTTTAATTATACTAATAATAAATTCTTGTCTTTGAATAGAAGGTGAATTCTTTTTGCCTATTTTAAGATCTTGATTGTGACAAATTTGTGGGAATTCAAGGAACTTGTTTTGTAACTGGGATGTAACAATTTCCTAAGAGTAACATGCTCACTGGTTCATCAAATTCAAGTTAATTCTTCCTTGGGGAGGGAGCAGGAGTGTTTCGGGAGAGTCAGAGCATTTAATAGGCATCAGTTCAAATACAGCGTTACTTACAGGAGTAGAACTATTGACATCAATGTTTTTTCACCCTTACAGCCTCCGAAATGTTTCAAAAGTGATGGATTTCAAATCGATACAGAGCACCAACTCACACAGCACTCAAACCCCAGGTGGATGACATGTATCACGGAGCACCATTAACATGTGGTGCTCATAAACTCTACTGCTGCCCGCTCATATTTGGAGAGGTTTATGGTTATGTTCTACACAGTGTTATCTTGTCTAAAGGTATCACACAGATGGATCCCAGCCATAAGATCTGCACCTAAGAAAAACCACCAGCCTCCTGGCCAGCTTCCGTTGTAACCAACGCTAAAGATATAATGCTGCTTCCAGCACATGGAGCTACAGGTGAAAGGGGTCCATGAATTCCTCAGGGCTACACATCCACACAAACCTCACAGCCTGAAAGGGGGAGGTCAGCCACACCCCCTACCCATGGCTTTTTGCATCACCTTTTCTTGGGGCTGATCACCATTATTAGGCTTTCTGCCCTCCCAGTCCCCTGCAAGCAGGGTGGGCAGTCATCCCACACAGCACCTGTGAAGTTGTTTCAGCAAGAGAACCTGGCCAGACCTAGCACCTCAAAACTGAGACCCTGCTCAGTAGGTCAAAGGAGGTTTGCCAGGATTTTTCACCACACATCAGGTGCTGCCAATTAAAAAGTCTCAAAATAGTGGAATTTGTGCAATTATATGAATAATAATAATATCATGTGTAAGCTAAGAATAAAACCCTGAATTCATAAGTAATTTTGTTGAATAAATGGAAAATAAGGATCAACAGTGGAAACTGATATCAAACATGACTTTTAGTTATGATTTTGGAGTAGGAGTTCCAAACTTTGGAGGGGGTTTTTAGAATAAGACTTTATTAACTGAGAATCAAATTCTCTAGAAATTGGTCGTTTTTTTTCTTTTACCCTTTGTTTTATTGTTGGACTAAGGCACAGCAAATTTTGCCAAGAAAGGGTAAGATCCTGTATAATATAGCTGCTCTAGGGATAGTAAGAGGTTATATAAATCCTCCCAAAGGAAGAGATTTGTATTTTTTTGTGAAACTATAAACATAAAGCAAATGGAATCACTTAAGAGTTTCTATTTGCCCTGTTGGTTCTTGTTCATCTTGTAAACTAAATGCAATAAAAGAACAAAGACTATTTTCCATTTTTAAGGATTGTTTCTCCATCAGAGCTATTCAGAAACAATTTATTTTCCAGTTGGTGAATTCAGATTGAGGAGGTTTCCGTGTCTCCTTCCTATACTTGGCACAACTACTCCGTTTTTGAAAAATACAGTATCATGTCAATGCCCTACACTTTATTGTAGTGCAAGGTAAAGAACCGAACTTTGCCTGCTGAGGAAAATAAACAATATGTTTTAGAAAATTGCTAAAGGAACATTTTAAATCGTTCATATAATCTTTTATGGAAGCACTTAAGGAAATATTTTAAGATAGTAAACACGGTGAAGAAATTCAAAAACATATTCTTAATTTAACTGAACCAGCAAATATTCTTTGAACAAAACAAACAACCTATATTACAAATAATTTAGTAGGAGCTGCTGAGTGTTTGCTACCAGGAAAAAAAAAAGGTTATTTATTTATGTACTGATTTGTGGAACAGGATGAGTATTTTCTATAGTGACTAGGATCCTTTGCAATCAGACTGTGATTATTTCAACCATTGTAAAAATTTATTAAGCCTCCATCTACATTTTTTTTTTCTATGTGTGCAGACAAAGCAAAATGAAACTGAGTTAATGAGAATAAATTTATAGTACTTCATTAGTAATCCATGTCAACTTTGAAAAAAAAGGGCAGATGTTATTTATGCAGTTCACTCTCCTGGGTTCTCTTGGTTTGTTTTTACTGAGTAAGTGTATTGATGGAAATGGAGAGTCTTTAGAGAAAGGAGTAAAATGCGCAAGATTCATCCATCACGCAGAAGTGGGAGGAAAACAAAAACTTTTGCTACTTACAAGAATTCTACAGAAAACACATTTTCCTCCCTACAGGTTGGAACACACACAAGACTCCCTGTTCTTGAGACACACGTATCAGAGTGAATTTAAAGGAAAATACCCCCAAATTCATCCTAATTGGCATACCCTATTTGGTCTCCCGAGGCTATTTTTAAAAAATGCTGGTGATGATACTCAGCAAAATTATGCCTGTTGAATATAGTTCTATACCCAACCACTCAGGAAGACTTCTGGCCCTTGCAAGTTCTGCTTTATCCCTTTGTATCCCTTTATTGGGCTCACACATCTATTCACATCATGTACACAGCTGAGCCAAGTGAGAAGTAGGGAGATTTTCACAAGGCACACTACTGGACACAGTATATTCATGTATTTTTTAAAGCTGGAATGTCGCACACCTTTCCCAGATATACCTTGAGGAAGGTAAATAATTTTTGATTCAATTAGCTGCAGAACCTTGCAACCACTTCGCAACAATTTGTTAAAACCTTTCATAAATCAGAAGTATTCTTTAGCAGCCAATGAAAACTTCTGTCAGAAGACAAAGAAATTAGTCCACACTCACATGCAAAGACGATTAAAATCAAATTCAGACATTAATAATTGATCCCAGGTGTCCCTCTATTCTTTGACCCATAGTTGTCAGTTGTCACTGATGTAGTTAGATGGTTAGAAAGCTTTTTCTTTTTTTTCCATGGTGATTTGGCAAAGTTCTAAAAGCTTTTAAGAGTCGAATCCAGGAATTCATGCAATAAATATCATTATTGTAGAAGCCACAAAAATTAAAACCTTTTTCCAAGAATTTTCAATCATCTTAATCTGGAACGTTATAGACCATAAAAATAGCAAGTGTTTGGGGATAACATTGTCTGCACTTTTTCTTTGGAAATTTTGAAACAGACATTGGAGGTGGGTTGCAAAGTCAGCAGTATAGTTTGATCATTCAGATCTGCAGATGTGCAAATACTCAAGATTACATGTTTTTTTTCTTTCCACAAAACACAGGCACTTTAACAGCTGAAAACCAGTAATGCCCGAGTTCATCAGCTAAGAAGCACTATGGCTCCATAACAGACTTTCTTAATTCTTGGGCTTGTTGCATTTTTAACCATTTCTCTTCATCTTTCAAAAACCAGATCAACCTGATATACACAGAGGGTACTAATACCTACAGTTTAAATTTCAAAAGGCAGCCCCCATCACCATACATGGAAAGGAGGAGAGTGGGAAAACCTGTATGGAGGCTCTGCTTCTGAGTCAGCAATGAGTAACCACTGCCCTCAGTCCAATATTTTGGGTTGATAAAGAGTTATAAACTGGTCACTAAAAGAGCAATCAAAACGTTACTGGACGTTAAATAGAAAAAGCACAAATTAGCAGTCAATTAAGAATTGTCAGAGTCTTTCTTTTACTATCCACACTTAGAGGAAGATTGTTGACTTTTAGATACACATGCCATGAGGCATCACCACCAGGACGTCACCACACTCCAATATAAAGCCCCTTGTTACAACAGAGACAGCTAACCCAGCAAAGAGACTGGGCCCACAAATGTGACCCTTGTGATGATGTGGGTCTCAGTTTCATTTTTTAGTGCACCATCTTTTCAGGGCATTCTCTCAGTCCATAACTTAAAAATAAGAGTTTGTAGAAACGAGCCTTAAAATGCTCATTTCCCTTTATATGGAAGTCTCTCCTGACACACACCCCCCCACCAAAAAAGCATGGATGTAGAATAAGTCATCCAGGGAGAGAAAAATGACAGTCCTCAGCACACAGTGCACTGTAGTAAGCCTTACCATCACATTATGTTTTCTCTTGTTACATTGCCACCTGAGGCAATGTGTAGTCTTCCCTACTTTTCTTAGAATTCTTCACAGGAAACCTGCAACCCGCTGTGTCTGGCAACAGCAGGCTGGACCCAGCCAAAAGAGAAGAGTAATAATACTCCAAATTAACAACCAAAGGCCAAAGAACCAAAACTTATAAAGCACAAAAAGTAATGCATCATAGTTGCATGAAGGGTACTCGATATGTTTAGTTAATGCAGAGGGAAAAAGAAAAGTTTTGTTGACAGGTGAACTTCTGACATTTCCTTTTGCCCTAAAGGCCACACACTCACAAAAGTACTCCAGAAAACAGCAGCAGAAAAAGACTTCGTGTAGGAAGCTTTCTGTGGCGTCAGAGGCCACTGTGGCTTATTTAGAAGAGTGATATCTATGTCTTTGCAGAAATACTTGGTTGCCCTTGCAGTAAAGGAATAAACACAAGGTTACATGAGAATTTAAACTCACTGCCTCCTAACATCACAGTCAGGACTATGCTGGCAGCTCCCAGGCTCTTTTGCTTTTCCATATCCAGCTGGAACTTCATACAAAGAGGCAGATTTCCATGATGTAATTAAATCTTGCTGGAAATGAGATTTTTCACATACTTCATCAAGCTTAAAAGCAGAGGCATTAAACAGACTGCATCTTTTTAACTCTTGGATAGCACGTAGTCTGTTCTTGTACCAGCTCTCATCATTATCCGTGCAAGAATTCTCTACAATTACCATTACATTAAATTAAATTAAGCCCACAATTTTTCTGCTATGATCAAAGTAGGTGCAGATGTTGAGATTGTATAAGGCATGGTCTGCAAAAAATGGGAGGGGGGGGTGCTGAAGAAAAATCACAATACCACTATCCAATAAACCAGATAATTAGTAAAAAAGAGGTTAGCTGCTGTCAAGATACTATCATTTCCATCTAATTTAACTTTTGATTATCTTACAGAAGAAAATATCCTATCAAAAGCCATTTCTCAACATTTTTTGCCTTTGGAAAAAGTCACCCAAACAAATACTTATTTTCAAAAATCATATTCTTCTGAGTAATATCATCTAAATGAGATCCCTCTGTTGCATTTATAGCCCTCTCTGTTGTTATCTATGAGACTCTCATCATGCTTTTCAGTAACTGAGGACAGTATTTTTCCAGAAGCTCCACTCAACTTAACCACACGTTAACCATTTTTAAATGATTTTTATTTTCCAGTTCAGAAAAGGCCTGCAATACAGTATGGAAGTATTTAGCATGCACACAAGGGTTAGGTAAGACTATTTCACCCTTCTTTCTTTTTAGTGGCTAATTGTTTTCAAATTCCTGACAGAGTAAATTAGTCAGAGAGAAAATTGAGGAAAAAAAAATTGTACTGGCATTTGGAATTCTGAAGGCCCTGTTCCTAATTTCCTCCATTCTTTCATGTAATAATAGCTTTGGTTAAGCCTCCGGATACATGGTAAATTGGACTGAGTTTGAGTTCTTCCTCCTAATAGCTTTTCTTGTAAAAGGGTCCAACGCAAATAAATACAATAGGTCACATTAATCCATAAGGTTTTTGGAAGTGGGAAATCAAAGAGTAAAAATTGATTAAAAGTAAGCAAAAGATTTGTAGCTTTAGAGAAAAGAGAAGGTTCATTCATTTCTCTGCTCCTCTGCCCTGCGATGCACGATGATGACTCAAACCCACCAAGGTGTGCACATGGACCAAAGCAGTGCTGCCTCTCCTTTCCTGCTGACTCTTACACTTGGGAGATAATTAGGACTGGAACACCCATGACTAGGTAGGTGACAGATTACTTTGCATGCTTTTTTAGAACCTGGGGTGGCTTTGCAGGCCAGGCTAAGAATGAGAAACAGCTTCCCACAACCAGCAAGGGGAGCAGGTAGACAGTAATGAAACTTCTAACCACAGTCAGATGCTGAGAATTCAATCTGAAAGTCGAGTTTCCAGTTGATGACAGCAGCTAAATCTTGTTGCGTTTCCAATTAAGTCCCTAAGCGTTTCCAATTGTTATATTAATATAGACAACTTTAGCATACCAAGTTTAGAAAAAAAATAAAATATATATATAATATATATATATTATATACAC